>JAUYWV010106953.1:0-12911 GCA_032274565.1 Nematoplana nigrocapitula
TTTCATATAGTGATTCGCAGTACTGTTTCCATCTTTCCTAGATATCATCAGTCTCCGTGAGGGCTTTTCCATGTGCATCATTGATAACATCTGTCTGAGGTGACCATTTTCCAGTGATTTCTTTCACTAGTTTGAAAACCCGTTTGGAATCATTGCAATTTCGTTGTGGCCCGAATTACCCGATTTTTTCGGCAAGATATGAAAAGTTAAATCTACCAGATCGTCGTCGTCGTGCACGGCACCCATCTATGATGATGCTTGACCACCGCCGACAGTCGCGCCTTTCACACGAGCTCTCCATCCAGCACGATCTTGTGAACTCTGCTGCCAGTTCGACTGTGCGGTCACCGAGTCACCTTTTCAAAAATATTGGGTTCAAGCGCGGCCTCTACGCCTTCTTCCTAGAGGGTTGTTAAGCAGCAACTGATTGGCTAACTGTTGCTCGGGTCGGTGACAGATGTGCCCAAAGTATATTAGCTTCCACCTCTTGACAACAGTCAGCAGAGCTGGTTTGACAATCAACGTATCGAGAATGTTCTGATTGAAACGCCTCTCAGTCCAGCTCACTCTCATCATTCTTCTATAGAAGTACATCTCGGCCGCTTCGATCATTTCTTTTTCCTTCTTCTTGAGCGTCCACGCTCCGGCTTCATACGATGCAGCTGCCCATAACAGTGCTTTCACTAACTTTACCTTCACAGAATTGCGTAAGCCCGTATCCTTCTAAATAGGTGTTAACTGACGGCACTTCTATTTCGCCATACCTAACCTTACACGAACGTCTTCAGAGCAGACTCCATCGCCCTTTTTGTCTGACCCCAAATATTTAAACTTCTCGACATACTCGATGTTGGTACCGTCCACTGCAAAGACTTCCGTATAGGGTCTGCCGGTTGCATTAAAAGTTAAAGAAATCAATACAGAGTTTATTACACTATATGTATAAAATGGGTTTGTACCGGGAACATTCGAATAAAGGAATGGAAAAGTTCCCCATCTTGCCAATTAGCATTATATTATTATATGATCAATGCTGAGAGAATATGATGAGGGTTTATACTCGACAATTAACTCATGCACATAATTTGATATTTGAAGAAGGATAGTGTTCTATAGTCCTGTTTCCACCAAAGTCCACGGCGTCGGTGTCAATACGATTCTGATAATCAATAAAACAGACCCGGAAATAGCCCCCAGTTTTTATCCATTTGACTCAAAGATCAAATTAGTTTGCTAACGGAAGCTCCTTTCTGAGTGCAACCAGCTCTACCGTATACAGCTTCATATCTTATCTGGCTGGAGAACGGAGGGGGGGGGGTCCTAGCTTTTGAGTGCCCATTTATCCATCAAGTCAAGTTCGGCGCTATCAGGGGAGTGCCAACCCTAGTCAGCGAGCGTTTAACAGCAAAGTGAACTGGCAATGTGAAAAGCCCGCAGTGAGTGGAGATTGGAGAGAGAGGTTGATTTGAAGAGTGGTGAAGGATTTGTCAGTATAATTACCGGAAAGTTGAACTCTTCGTTCGCTCTCGAATATATCTCCTTAATTCCGATCCGTTCTCCAGCCCGGGAGGGCAGCACCGGTTGGGGGATGCCTAGATAGCGCAGGAAGGGCATGTTGGGACAGCGGGCACGTTGGCAGATATAGGTCCACAGGGTCTTGAAGACGCGGGTGAGGAACACACCGACTCGAGCGAGGACGATAAGGCAGAGGGGAATTCCCACCATGGCGTAGACCACGGAGATCATTTGCCCGGTCCCGGTGCTGGGCACTATGTTTCCGTAGCCTAATCGCGAACACAGATAGAGAGGAGCGATCACGTAAACTAATAATAATAATAATAATAATTTAGTTATATATACCCGCCACAACTTGCCGAAGCAGAGCTAATGGGGGCTACACTGAACACAATACATTAAGAAACATGAAGAAATAGTTAAAATGTTTGGCAAAAGTCAGGATGACTAATGCGTTTTTTCTGCGGTATTCTCGATACCTTTCCAGCTTGGGAGGCAACATCCCTCCAACCAAACCCTCCACGGCAGACCTGTGTGATTAACACATGACATACTACTATCATAGTAGTTATGCAGAGGTGGACACCAGCATCTACCACAGAAGGCATTAGCAGTGGCCACAGGAGGGACACGCTGTACGTTGAACAGTCTTCGTTCGTCCTTACGGACTTTAGACGATGCACTAAGACAGGTGCTGTCCATGCACCAACTTTTTAGACATCCGCTGACATTAATCATGAAAGGTTGACCTAGACAAGAATCGAACCAGTTAACTCGGTGTTCGTGGCAAGCGCGTTACCACTACAACACCGCGGTTGTTGGTTGTTGTTGTTGTTGTTGTTGTTATTCAGGACACCTCACTTGGGCATACAAAGTGTCTCAGAAGCGAGGCTAAACCGTTTAATATCACCCAGATGAGGCTGTGTGATCAACATATGTAACAGAGGTAGACACCAGCCCTCACCCAAGCCATACCCAAACTTTCTACGGCATCATGCGCCTCAGAAGGGTAGTCGCAATTTAACCAAAAGCCCAACTTTCACAGAACACCATACATATGCCCAAACCTAACCAAGATGTCCTGTAGGCACGTGGTGAATTCGCACCACCCCTCAGGGTGGTCCCCGGGGACAACGTGTGCGCAGAGGTACTGGAGGTTTCACGATTGTTCCCAAGAGAAGGTGATCAAGTGAGGTGAGGTTTAGACTCTACAGGTATTTACGAACCAACTCAATCACAATCTCAAAGATGTTTTAAATGTTCCATGACAATGTAACAAGTCAGACTTCTATCATAACAGCGCTAAGGACGTCCAAAAAGCACCTGCAAAACATAATTTAATATTGCCTATTTGGTTATCAAGGGACACATTGTTGATATCATTGAATACTCCAAGGCAGGATTGTTGTTGTTGTTGCCATGGAACAACCAGGATCTCTTACTGTAAAAACCGTTTCCTTAAAAGCCGTGTCTGCATGTCGAACTGGGCTTTCTACAGGATCCACTAGCTCGCTAATCTTCACTTGCCTTCTAGTCTTCTCAGTTCGGGGCACCTCAACTGGACATGTTCCGTATTTTCTTTCCTCCTCACCACATTTTCTACATCGGTCGTCGTCTTCCAAACCGATCCTTTTTCTGTACAATTTTCATTTGTCTTATGAACTCAACAATCTCCATAGATTTTCCTTGATCGCGCATGGATATACGTTTTCTTCTTGCTTTTGTTTACAATTATGACCATCTTCCATCCATCTACTTTCTGCTCTATCTTGGCTGGCTGACGTGGTTCTTCTTCAATCGGCCCTTTCGGGTGGCCGCCCGAGAAGCCAGACTGCCAGCAGGAAGTCCAACACACTCTGCGGAGAATGCTGAAGAATGGACAGGGAAGGGGATGGGACAAAAAATTGAATCCGGGGACCCTCGAGGGAGCTACAAGAAAGAAGAAGATGGGAGATGGTGTCCTCCGACACTTCGCAACTGTTGCACAAGGCAGTGAACTTGACCGGCTTAATGCGGGCAAGGTAGGCCTGGCTCAGGGGAAAGTGACCCACTCGAAGTTGGTGGAGAGTGAATTCATTCTCCCTGGATGTTCCGCCAGCGGGGATCTTCAGCGGCTTGCCGTTGTCCGTGCAGAGCCTGTGGTGAGAGGCGTGGATGTCCGCTTCATAGTCCTGTTGCGTGGTCTTCCTTGCTGCTCGAAAGACACGCGCCTTGACACTGGCAAGGTCCACACAGACGTCTTCTTGAGAAAGAGTGGCACCTAGCTGTCCTAGCAAGGTCAGTCATGCTAGTAGGATTTTACTTAGTATCATTAACGATCACATCAAGACTTTCTCGAAGAGAGAACTACCCGACGAACAGGCAGGATTCAGAGGTCGGAAAAAGGACAAGATAAATGCATTTACGACTTAGATATGCAGACGATACAGTCCTTATATCGACCACAGAAGATGGCTTTCGGGAGAACATAGAGAAGCTGGTAAAAAAGAGTCCAATATGAACATCAATCAGAGGAAGACAGAGATCATGGTAGCAGGTAGACAGTTCATCGGGCCAACGAAGTCAACAGATGGAAGTCGCACATTAGAAATCAAGAAAAGCATCGCAATGGCCAAAAAAGTCACTAGAATGGATAAGATCTGGAAATCGGGCAACGTAAGAAAAATGAAAATTAGTCTCATGAAAATCATCATATGGTCTGTACTCCTATATGGGTGTGAAAGTTGGACAACTAAGAAAAGTTATGAAAATAATATACTATACTGTCGTTCGAGAAGTGGTGTTGGAGACGGCTTTTGGGTGTATCGATGAGAGCAGTGATAAGATGGCTCTACAGAAGAAAGGCATGCCTGAAGTTCTGGTGGGTGCGCTGATGGAGATGTACGAAGGAGCCAAGACAACGGTTCAAGTGGAGGGTAAATTCTCTGAGAGTTTTAGCTTGAATGTTGGATGCATGTTATCAGGGATCGATCCTTTCACCGTTCTTCTTCATGACAGTCGATGAATAAAATTTTAGTCATTGATTTTATAGACTTCACAAATAACATACTAAAATTACAAATGTAGAAAGAAGTGTTGAGGATAGTCTACTTGGAAAAGGATTATTGACGGGAGAAGAAAACACGGTCGCCACTAAATGTCGAATTAAGTGATCCGCTCGGAAATTGTAGAATCCTATTGGAACGAGTTATATAAGAGTATCCAATCAATAGGTTAGCATGTGTCTTACACGTAATATTCTATTTATAGCAGTGAATCATACACACGTTTGCAAGTATGTTCGTTTAAACGAACCGTAGGCATATATGGGTTAAAATATAGCGAGTTTTAGCATCGGTAATAAGAGGCAGTAAAACAGTCTGTTAATTCCAAACGTATAATCAGATTGTTTATTCCAATTCATTCGAACAAAACACCACATCACCATCATCATCATGGTAAAATGGAAAACACACTACACAGCAAAGCAGAAAGCCTTCGGTCAGATTAACAAAAAGATAAAAAAACAATGTAATTGATTGGATCAGTCACGTGGTGAACTGCGATTCACTCGCCCCTGCCCCATCCAGTTATTTGGTGTAGTGGTCATTGAGGAATGTGGCAATGGCCTGCCCATCGCGAGTCAGCTGCGCCGTGTTCACTCGGATATTCTCCACAGCTTGCTCGACAGCACGCGTACAGGGGGCCGGATTCTTCTCGAAAAATGTCTGCAAATCGAGAATTGTAACAGGTAATTCAAGAGGTAGAGTGGCCTAATAAGACACCCTTTCTTTGCCTATCTAACTAGGATTTACGATTCGGCGACTCTAATTATCGTAATTAGAATTATGCTATTAAGATATTTTAGGTATTTAAATTATTATACTAATATGTAAGTAATGATTAGGGACTTCAAATAACAAAAATATACAACCATTTTTACTGACTCTTAGAAGTACAGTACGTATGAAAAGTTTTTAATCATTCAAAATTTCATTCAGTGGTAAATGCTTGTTGTCCGTAGACCCTATACAAAACCAAAAGTTTGTTCTATCGTTAATGTGTACTGATAGTGCAAACTATCGCTGCAGGACAGTCGCTTTTTTAATTCGGTCAGAGAAAATCGATAACCGACTACTGCATCAATCTTCCAAATCTTGAGGATTTCAGACCGAATACAATTTATCTCTAATTAAATTATTACCTGAACTTCTTTGGCACGCTCTTCAGTGGAGAAATCTTCAACGGCACCCTGAAATAAACATAAATACAAATTGCGATTAGAAAAATTTGACCTGAGAGAACTTTTTTAAGAATAAAAGAATCACAGGCAAAATCGGGGGGAAATAGATGGAGCCCCTTCACAAATTAATTAGTTTGCGATGCTCTAGTCAGCAGTAGCGCACCCTATTTTTTTTACAAATGACGCTCATCCCAGACCTGCCAACCTAATGACATAGAAAAGCGGGACAGTATCACCTCGGAGTTGGAGCCACATGGCGAGGCGGGAGCCCGGTCTATAATTTCGACGTTTTGCATATGGAAATGCATCTAAAATCAATTAAATCTACTCTCTCAGATAAATTTTCATGTATTCTACACACCTTTCATTACTTTCATAGGCGACAAATTTAATGAATAAGTACGATACGGAAACCAATGTACAACTCACTGCAAAAAACACCACGCACCACTACTTCTTCAAACTATATCGTTGACATTTTACATTTGGTCAAAATGACCCTTGAAGGAAAGACACGACCACCCAATTTATTGACCAAGACAGCTTCCAAGGTAGAAGTGGACATTGAAGATCGAGACCCCGTACGGTTTGTGCGCACCAAACTGAAAATCTTCTCCGAGTCTGCATTACTATGGGGAATCGTGAGAATTCCTAACATTGGTGAAGCCAGTTCCCTGTAGGGGCAGGTACCATCAACGTCTCACCATGTTCTCAGCTGGTGCCACACAGAGTCGCTCCTCGTTCGTGTCAATGGGGATGGGAGATGTTGTTGATTGTTGCCCCCGGACCTACTAAAGTAGTAGGTCCTCCCCCCCCCTTGGCTCGTGAGGAATTGAGCAACTTGGACCGGGTTGGTCCAGAGGTCGGAGGTTGTGAGTGTGGTTGGGTGGGTGCGGCAGTTGAATATGTGTGTGGTGTCATGGGGTGTGCAGCCGCAGACTGGGCATGTATCTGGTGTTATGTTGTTGATGAAATGTTGGTAGTGGTTGAGGAAAACATTGTCATTTCTGTTGGTATTTTCTCAAACAAGGTTGGTTTGTATTTTGAAAGACTCAAGTCTGATGCAGCTGATAGTGGTAGATTGATCTTGACTCCAGGAGCTAAGTTTTCTGCCAAGAAACCCATGGGAAAGGACACAATAGCAAATATCGGCAAAAATATTGCAATGCATATTGGATATAGTAAAGAGGACGCAAACAAGTTTACTGGTCATTGTTGGCGACCAAGTTCCGCTCAAGAAATGGCATCTGGTGGAGTGTCACCTGCACAAATTAGAACTTTCCATCGGTGGTCTTCAGATAAGATTGCAAATGAATGCATCGATAATACAAAAAAGGCACGAGTGAAATGTGCACAGGTCTTAGCAGGACAAAGTCGAAACTTGCAAAAAGAAGTCAATTTTGAGGAATTCAAAAACATACCAAACAAACCATCGATTGTATTGAAAAACATTAACAATAGTACTATCAATATTCAGCACAATAAATAATTACAAAATGTGCATTTTTTCATTGACAATACGTTTTCCTAATTATGCATTTCTCTGTGTATTTGTTATGTCATAACTATTTTCTGAACTAGGGGACGAAATACACCTTTTCCCGTGTTTAGAATTATGTTTTCTTTCACAGCGGGACGACATTACATCTGACTGACTATATTAGCAGTTTAATTAAAGTGTCATTCTGTCGTCGAAATAATGCCTACTAAAACGGACTTTTGATGAAATAACAGCTGATTTCCTTCCTGCAAAATCTGTACAATACCTATTGGGAAGATTACATCTCTTATTGCAATGAGTATTTGAATGGTTCTGGATATTCGGATATACAGAGTTTCACAGAAGATAAAGTGATGTCCTATTTTGATTCTAAACACCAAGATGGCTACATGCCAAGCACATTATGGACTAGATATTCAGCGATGAAATCTGTTAGTAGAGTAAAATTTGGCGCAGACATTGGCAATATGAAATCATTAATTGCTCTTCTGAAGAAGTTTGAGCATGATAGAGATGTTGCTACCAAAGAAAGCCAAGACATTTACAATGGAAGAGTTTGAGAAATTCATACCCGATTGTCCGGACGACAACTGTAACTTGGTGTTGAAAATTGTAGCAACTCATTGTTATTGTTGTGTTATAATTGACTATTGATGAATAAAACAGGGAAACCTTATACTTGCATTTCGAAACAACGTGATGAAAAGCGATACTTTTCATCCCGTCGAACAGTGTTTTAGCGGGATGAAAAGCCTACGTTTCGTCCCTCTGTGAAAAAAAATGTTTTGCAGTATTTTAATTATCCCAGGAGAGAAAAAAAGTTGGCTTCAAGTACTTTATGGTCAACATATTCAATGCTGATTAATAAACTTCAACTACACTGCGGATATAAACTGCAAGTATATATCCATGTTTGACCGTTTTATTAAAATCATATGAAGCAGGATATAACCTAAATCAGATACACCAAAATTATCAAATTTTCCAATTGCTCAAAACATTGTTCTTAACTTTTTATGTTGGAAAACATTTTTGAGTATAACTTTCCCGTAGATATGTATATTGTAAGGAAAAGTTCGCTTTACCATCCATGCATATAAAAAAGATTTGGATTAGATATTATTGCCGTATGAAATGCCGAATAACTCTGCTTTTCGTTTGATTCAGAGCGATGTGACACGTATTTCTTATTTAATGAAATTGCGAATCTATGTAGAAATATGATTAGATCGTGTTCTTTGGATCCATGCGGGCACACTTCAGTTCAAACTTTTTGGTTTTGAAAGTTTGTTCTTTGCACTGCAGATAGACTTGTCCGCTTTTTATCTGTTAGTAATTATATTTGTGACATTTCTCCAAACTGAATATCCTCATGTTCTTGCGCGGCTCTCTGATACAACAATGCATACCAAAGTTAATACATACTGTAATAGTTTGGATTTGAACAACCTACTGTTCCTTGATCCCATCATTTCACTTCCATTTCAAGAGTAATTGTTTGTGCTTTTCAAATTAGTTTAACTACTGTAAGCCTAAGTCAGTGGGCTTCCAACTTTCATTTGGGCATCTGACACTTTTCTACAACGAGAAAAATTGCTCAATTTTAAAAATCGGAACAGTTTCAGCCATTTCTACTATTAAAATAATACTGGATGCGAGCACTTATTTCGTTGAGTGTAGTCTGGTGAGCATAACAGTCCGCACTTGTCTTTCGAAAATCGCAGAAGAAAAACTGCAAAGACTAATCCAGATCAGACAGATTCAACTCGTCCATATATCTTTTAGAACTTTAAGGCCTCTATCAAGTCTCGTCCTCCATTCTGTTAACCATGGCCCAGTTAATTTTTAATTGCATATTTTCTGTGTTGCATTCTTCATTATCTGTTCTATTTCTACCATGCTGGTTTCTGCAAAACGCTAAGCGGTACCTGCGTTTGAAGTTGATTCGCTAACTTCAGGTGTTGCTATATAACACACGCAGTTAGGAAATTCATTAATATCAATATCCACATTAAGCAAGTCAAAGCACGACACTTTCTGCAAAGGAAAATCAATATTATTTCAATTTATAAAATGAATTTGAATACTGCCATTAAGTGACTTTTAATTACAGTATTTCAAAATGCCACACAAATTACATTGCCTAAGAGCCGGAAGATGCTTTATAACCATATTCCGTATATCAGCTGGCGGCATAATCTCAACGACAGAGTAACTTTGCTTGAGTGCAACAGTGGTTATATGAGGCTGTTGGAAGGCAAATTAGAGGAGAAGAGTGCTCGAGGGAGGCAGAGGTCAACTTGGATAAGCACCATCTACGAACGGACAAGGATGAGCTATTCAGACAAGATCAGAAGAGCGGACGATCCATATGGCAGTCAACCTCCGAGACTGACTGAGGAGTATTTTAAACGTTTTCAAGTCTTGCCTAGATTTTTCTCCACTACCAAGTAAACCTTAAGCTCATATTGTAACTACGCAGCCGATATTTTCAAACATACATTTAATTGATAAATGTGTTCAGTGCTAAACACCGATTTTTAGTGGGAAACCGGTCGGCGATTCCCTCCGAGATAGACAAGAGTAACTTTGTTGCTAATAGAAGCGGTGATGGTGCTCATGATTTAGTGCATAGTTTATTTCGTGATCCAGAAAACTGTGTTGTAGGGATGGGAGGAAACTTATGGTCCAGAGTGTAGCAAACACCTACTACTCATGTGAAACAAGCAATGAGAGTTATATAGTTTGCAGATTGTGGAAGTGTAGTCTGATTTAAACTCAAATGGTTTATGTTGCCTGCCAGGGATCAGGCTATTTGACCTAAGCACGCCTAACCAGATATCTGTACTGTGAACACATTTTGGCCAAGAGCAGCCGGTTCTGTAGGTGTTTTGTACAATCTCAGATATGGCTCTGGGATCGCCTGTGCGTCGAAGCAAATCGAGATGTGGTTAATTGATGGCCAGACTGTGTATGGGTTTGTGTTTTCTACAATATACTCCATGGCATAAAATGTCATACTGTTCAACCAGAACACCGCGAAGTACAGCATAATAGTACCTTCAAACGTACTTTTATATTGCCTATGCCCTTATCAAGGGATAAATAATTTGGTATCATTAAATAGCCAAGGATGTGTTATTGTTGTTGCCAATTTATTATCTCAGACAGACTATACCTTGAACTGTTTTCAAAGTCGAGGACATTCTCCAGTATATTGCGAAGGTCGCTCATCTTCGTGGAGTTCAAACTTCTGGTTTCTTTTTCCACTGCCAAGCATCTTATAACCACGTATTCTGTATCGTCTTTCTCTTATTCGCATCTTCTGCAATTACCGTTCTCTTCCATCCCAATTCCTCCTCTATATTGTCTTAGCTCCAGCGAGTGTCCTATACGGAAACGTTTGCATCTTACAGTGCTGTCTTTCTTTTCCCAACCTTTCTCTTTCTTATCCTTCCCCCCACCTTTGCCATATAGTTTTCTAGATCTTTGATCTGCGTACTCTTTGCTCTTTTCGTTCCGTTTAAATTTAATACATGCCACATCGAGTTCCCAGTCGATTCCTTCTTGATCTTTCTTCCCTGCTTCGCCTACTTCTTGATCCGCCTCTTCATTAATTCAAAGGCCACATTGACTGGGTTGCCACGAAAGGTTAATTCCTTGTTTAATTTCCCTATTTCTTCTAGTCTTCTGCATGCCTTTCTCAACAGTGCAATTTGTTTTCAAATTCCTGGACTGTATACTCTTGATGCTCGACTACTATCAAGAATAGGGCTGATATAGTTGCTTTTCCAAATACACTACTTGTAATTTTGTTCCCTGGCTATTTCAAGTTTGAAACGACGATGTTTCTCTTGAGATGTGCTTTCTCTTTGAACCAAAAGACTTTTGCAATACATTCGTCTTACAGTATTGTGATATAGATAATTTTGAAATACTTATGGAAAAGATGTAGTTTACCAAATCTTTTGTAAATACTGAAATATACTTAAAGCGTGTTTTTTAAAATATACTTTAATGTTCAACTACTTACGCACACTATTATTTTTGAATGACCACTTGCTGTCGTTACCATCAATTGACGGAATTCTGCAGCGATGTGGCGGGGTGAGATTTGCAAAAACAGGAAAAAGGGCAAAGGGTACATTCCCAGCAATATTTGTCAGTAGGAAAATGAACCACTGCCAACGGCCGATTGGTTTTATCCATAAAGAAAGCACCGAATTAAAATCCATCTGTTGTTCATTCATTTTCGAAGATATTCGTTCAACTAGTGACTCTACTGATAGTCATATATGTATATATATAGTATATCCTAATCTTCCGTATACACAGTACACCTCTTAACCCCACTCACCGATCTGCATACATGTTTTCATTCGGCCGCGGGCTGCGACGCCGTAGCTGTTTTCTCAATATGGGGTGCGCATTATATTCAGTTGTGTTAGTACCTGATTTTTGTCATTCCTATTTTGTCGATCAGATAAGAAGTGGCGACGGACACAGTTAATACCAGACTGTGGAAATAACCTCTTAGAAAGTTTATACTGCTCCACAGTATTTGTGCGTTTGGAGGTTCTAGGTAATAAGCAGGTTTACAGGACATGTCTATAAAAGAAATGAATAATATGATAACATCCAGTAGAGAAATGTGTCCGATTGTTAGGGTGGGTGTTTGGGGGCGTTGTGTGTGTGGATGTTTGTTGTGTGTTTTGAGCAGAGCCATGGGTTAGTGTATTGTTTGATGCGTGTATGTGTGCATTTTGTGTGTACCAGCGGAATGATGTCAGTCTGTATGTTATGTTTTGGGTGCAAAGTGAGCAAGGCCAGGGCCCGGGAGTTTCTTCGACATCCCGCACGTAGAAGAGGCACCGTCAGCCACAGTACGGGGCTTGTTATGTCAGGACGGCAAACGAAGGTCCCAGGCCCAAGGAATCGCATGGTTGGGGAAGTCCAGGATTAGGTGTTGGGCGTCCTGAGGGGTTCCCATGCAGTCCGGCGAGGCCGCCCTCCCGATGCGGTGGAGGTAGGATCGAAGTAGTGGTGAGTACCCCGTACGGAGCTGGGCCAGCACAATCTAATTCGCGCGAGTGGATACGGACTCTGCTCAAGTCTTCTCAGGAACGGTACAATAGAGCGTCTGGCTCTCTCTCCAGGGTCTCGATGTCCACGTCACTGGCGGTAGATGTGGTCAGGTCCCACCAGTTCCGTCTAAACTGTCACGTTTTAACCGGAGCAAGAAGTCTCTGCGGATGGTCCTACCAGCGGAGGTCCTCGCAGGGGTGTCTTGGCGATGGAATGGGATCAGGCGGCACCCCTGTCAGAGGACCCGGAGCTCCCGCAGATACCTGGCCACCCCCACGGGGCCTTCCGTCAGCACAGTCAAAAGCGGGACCACCTCCCCGAACGCCCACAGCCGCGAGTTTAAGTGAACAGGGCATATCTGAAGCCAGTGCTCCAGGGTCTGCTCATCCTCTCCACAGTGTCGACAAGTGTGGCAGCTGCTATTCTCACCATCCCCGATATTGAATTAGAGAAAATGTCCAAGGCTAACCTAATCAAACAACTCAAATGTCTGAGAAAGAATAACCCTTCCGATGACAGCAATGAAAAGGCCCCAGTGGCAATAACACTAGAAAATATTTCAGATCTATTGGATAAAAAGTTAGGTGA
>JAUYWV010106964.1:0-12911 GCA_032274565.1 Nematoplana nigrocapitula
CAAATCCGTCAAGAGAGTTGGGAGAAAAATACCGGTCAGACATACCCACATACATTTCTCTAATTATAGATAGGATAACTCATCCGTTATTCTTTCAAATTTAAGTGGGATTTTAACAAATGTAGCGAATATACAGTATATAAACCAATTATTACAAAGTTTATCATAAATATATTTGCTTTCCTTCACTCTGTTTTGAGTTTGCATTAAATATACTTCTAAAAGGTGTAGAGCTCGTGGCTTTAATGTAGTTTTCTCATATTCATATAGAACTGTTGTATAGTACCGCCAATTCACTCTGCTGCCAATGGGAACCCGAATATCTTTTGTAGGGAAATTTAGGGTGGATTTTGCGGTGTTATCTGCAATTCAACGTGGTTGTATGTGACTCCTGCTTCTTCCTCTGCAGGCCACGAGACAAGCGCGGGGCTTTTGTTTCACATTGGGAAGAAAAGTCTCGCCAGAATCCTGTCGATGAACTCCATCAGTAATTTGCCGTTGGAGAACAACTCCTGGGCTGTATAGGCGAGGGGCCTCAGTTCTTCCTTTGCAATTGTCCGACTCACACGTCATGCAGCCAAGGGATATGTGTCTGATGCCAGAGGGTTCAACACAGGTTGCACGTGACCGCCTTCTCGTAGTGGGTCTGTCCTGTGTCGGCAGACAAAGTGCTACATTCCCCGGGTCCTCGTATGCTTGCTCACTTTTTTAAAATCTCTTTATTCTATTTTCTATTTTACTCTTTTCCTCTCCTCTCGCTTTTTAATCTTTCTCTTCCCTTCTTTTATCACTCTATTCTCTCTCTCTTTATTTCTCTCTCGCTTTCTCTTTCTCTCTCGTGCACTCTCTATCGTTCTCCTCCCTCTCTAGTTCTCTCTCACTTTCTCTCTTTCGCGCGCGCTCTCTGTCGTTTTCTCTCTCTCACTCTTGTTCTCTCTTGTTCACTCTCTCTCTCCTATGGGAGGTCGGGCGCTGACGTGTTACAACAACAACATTATGTGTCTGCCGGCATGGCCTCTCAGAGGAATCCGTGTCGGTGGACTCGTACCTGAGGGTGCTCCGACTCCTCTGACGAGATCCCGTGAATAATAACAACAATTTGGTTTAATCGTCAGTTATGCACTGTAGACATAAACAATCTCACTCATGATTACATGTGATTAACGTATAATATTTCAAATTGGCCAATAAATGTTTGACTAATGCCACAGAGTGAATCTGAACAAGAGGTAACGTTTGGTTTCGGTTTCATTCCAGGCACAAAATTAGGCAGGTTTCATTCCACTGCTTCTTACATAGAATAGCCTATTGCAAGTCAATATTTTGTCTAGTGCTACAAAATTAAGATGCTGAACACATTCTCAGGCTCTTGTGAAGAGAGAACAATATTGACAGGCGGAATGACACAATTGTTCTTGATATCCTTTGGGCGGTTTCTTTCGAAGCAAGAAAAGAAACAGATGTCTGAATCTGCACTGCGAAGGCATTTCCGTGCGCCTTAAAATCGATTCTGTGCTTACGGAATTGTTTTTGCTTTGACGAAGCAAGCACCACACCTGCTTTGTTTGGTTATTGACAACAGTCTGTTGAAGAGTGCTAACCGAAAACGCCTTCCAGTATAAATGGGGTAGGCCGGATGCTCGCCGGTATACGTATATGGGTGGGAGGAGAAACGAGTCGCACAGTTCGATCTGCTTGTCACAAACTGTCATTCAGAAAGTACTTTTTCTTCCACCTTGGCTTTAATGTAGAGCATGCATGCGCAGAAGACCGGGACAGTCTCCAATTTATACTAAACTCTCTAAGCAATAAATAATATGAGACGAGATTAAACTGAGATTATTCATTTGTCAACCTGTTCCGTGGAGATGAAAAATGGCTTTCCATTAGTGATATTTAATATTTTTAATTAAACAGAGTGACATTCAATGTGTTCACAACGCAAGTCGCCATCTGAAATCAGTTCACTTTTTTATTAAAAGAGATCGATCGCGATGCAATAATTAATTAGCTGTATAGCTGTAGTGAAATTACTTTTTCGTAGCTCTTGGCTAATTGATTTGCCAGTAGTACATAAATCAAGCCGGGTTTGTCTTCTCTTGTGTACATTTGTTGAGTCCTCCCAAAAAATTGAAAACAAATGATACATACGGTAAACACATACCGTGACAAGAAATATATTCCAGATGAAGTAGGCCGGTCTACGTGCAGCTCGACACTTGACCGAGAGGGCCGGTCTGACAGAGGCGGGGTCCGCGTACTCGTAGGCCAGTTCGCGCTGTTCCGTTTCGATATGCTTGTACAGGTACCATTCCTGCTCATCTATCAATACAATTGATAAACCATTTAGAACATAAATGATAAAGAAAAGATAGGTTTAAGACCGATATTATCAAGTCATATATAAATTCCAGTGCTCAGCGTTCAAGAGATCAGACGCCCCTGAAGTCCATACATGTAATTCAGACATAATATTCCTACACATTCAATCTCCATATATATTATTATTATCCAAGCTCCCAGTGATTTCTGGGTCGGACGGTCGCGTAAATTTAGAACGCGTCTTCTGATTGGTCAGTTTGCTGACAGAGAGAGAGAGAGCGCGCGAATCAGCCCGAAGTGACTCACTCACTCACTACTCACACAGTCTGGTTAGCTTAAAGCCGCGCAGTCGGCCAAGCTTATATATTTATTTTATTTGTCGTCCGTCCCTCACACTCATTCACTCTGGCGTAATCTACTCGCGTCGAACTCAAGCAAAACTACGGCGCTGCGCTATAGGCGGGTGGTTCGTCTTCCGCGTCAGCTGCGCTGGCTATTTTATACTTACTTCTTGATTATATACATATCAGTTAGATTTCTAATTCCAATTTACAAATATTCCCAAATGTCGGTTATTCAGAACAACACTTGCACGTGTAGCTGCAACGGGACACTGGTTATATATTGTATTTGATTCAGTTGTAAAAAATGATGTCCCCTAACATATTTTTGTATGTCAATCAGTATTATATAAATTTTAATACAAATGCACGACGTGTTTGTATTTCAAAACCAAAAACAATAATAGTAGTACAACTTAGAATGCTATGTCAGAAATTTTAAAAGTCTTCAGCCACTAAAGGTTTCAGATTTCAAAGTCGGTAATTAATAAATGTAAAGTTTTCTGTTTTTATAAGCGTTTCTGTATTCTGTTGATATACATATGTTTGTAAAGATTATACTGTTAATAAAATGAAAAGCAAAGAAAAAACAGTTTAAATAAAAGTAAACAGAAAACATTAAATAATTTCATTTTGATATGTTCCGCCGGAAATATGTTGTTGAATAGAACTCATCATATATCTGATAGTCTCACCTAGGGGACTTCGTCACAACCCACTGTTCATAAACTAATGAAATATCTGATCCAAACATAGTGAACTCTTGATTCATTCTTACAAGTAAAAGAATTGCCTTGTTTGCAGAATTAAAAGTACGGAATAAACAAAGTTGATATCGTAGATAGACTTCAATTGTTTTAAATAAACATTTGTGTATGTTATTCCATCGAAATTCATTAAGTCTAGTTCCTGCTATACACCATTTTTAGCCCAGACGTTACACATATTAAAACTGACATTTTCGCAAAAATAATGAGGGCACATTTGATTTGAGTCGCATAAAGATATTTCTTAACTGAGCATTTATACAAGTTGAAGAGGTGATGCCACAGCTGTCAACATGTATACACATAAACGATTACTAATACTAATTGGAGCTATTTGCATATGAAGACCTGTGAAAAACATCTAATATAATACATTTTTCTAATAGTTAAAATTAATTGCCAGTTTTGATGTGCAGTTAAGCAGAAGTAATGGGTAACCATAATCACAGGTGTATACTACCTTGTGACTGGTTTCGTCATCATGCCTCCAGCTCCACCTATTCCAAACCACTCTATTTAATTCTTGATAAGAGCAACCTTATCTCATCTCGTTCTGCAGCGGCTGCCTTCTTCTGCTTTCCTCTTTTCTGTTTACCCGCTCCATTCGACCCACCAGTCAAAATTCAGTAGGCTGTTGTGACGAAGTACGTCCCCCAGCCACCTCTTCTCTCTCCCTCTGCCTTTCCCCGTCTCTCCCTTTCTCTCTCTCTTCATCTCTCTCCCTCTTTCTTCATCTCTCTCTGTCTCTCTCCCTCCCTCTCTCTTCATATATCTCCCTCTTACTTCCTCTCTTTCTGTCTCTCTCCCTCCCTCTCTCTCTTCCCCTCCTTTTCCTCCCTCTCTCTCTCTCTTCCCCTCTTTCCCTCCCTCTCCCTCTCTCTTCCTCTCTCTCAATCTCTTGCTCCCACTCTCTTCTTTTCTCTCCCTCCATCCTCACTCTCTCACCCTTCCATCCCATCCCCCCTTTCTCTATATCTCCCATTCTCTCTGTCTCTATCCCCCTTTCTCGCTCTCTTCCCTCTACCCCTCCCCCTCTCTCTTAACCAGTTTCTTCCTTAGCCACTTGTTGTTCAGAGTCATGATCAACAGTAACATTATTTCATCATAAAAGCTTTTTTAGCAAAAGTTATATTTTTGTCACTTATATCTTTTTCATAGTTCCCACTTTCTGTCACCGCGCTTCCCAAGTATCTGACCTCTACCACTTGATACAATCGGTTGTATTTTATCGTGACGTTTGTGCTCCTTCCTGGATTTCTCCGTATATTTGTCTTGCTCGTATTCATCAACATGTCAAACGATTCAACTACCCTGTCAAACGTCTTCATCACATGTTATAGTCCTTCATTTGTCGATGCTATCACAGCCTGATCGTCTGCAAGCCTAAATGCTTGCATAAATTGGCCTCCAACTTTAAGAGCTTGTCCGGTTAATGCAATTATCATTTTGCAAACTATTATATGTGTAATGGCATATTTGACAACAATTAAACTTGAGAAAATGCGACATTATGCAACAAGGAATTGGAACAAGTTCATAAAATACCAAACACGTTTTTTCCGAGATTTCAGAGACCACAGCATAAACAACGCACCGGGCAGTTTACAAAAGTTTGATTATTATTTGTTTCGGACGAAAAAATTTTAAAAGTGGTTGAAATAATTACTTCATGCAAAATATGAAAATCGATGGAATTTAAGACAAAGACAGCTTGAAAACTAATTATATCTCCGTATGTCTGTCTGTCTATGTGTGTGAGTGTGTGTGTTTTCTAACTACTTGTAAAGAATCAATCGAAGAAAGCTGAAATTTTCAGTACACGCCCTTAGAATGTCTGGGCACAACTTGTGCTATGTATTGGCACCCATTTAGGCCATTTGAGACATTTTGGGATTAAAAATTCTGCCATTGACAAAGTTTTGCAAATATATCTTACTATATGCCACCATGTATTTTACTGATAAGTAGTATGCCTATTCAACCGGTGAAAAGATAAATTAGTGATAATGATGGCGTCATACAGAAAATATCTACGTGCGAGCTGAAAACTGCGTAGCGCGGAGAGCGAGGGGAGGAGAAAAGTTGATATAGACCTACACTGTATGAGGCCGGCATGTGCTGACTAGTAGATGGATTGAAGGAAGAGGTTGGACGGTAGTTAAATGAAGCGACACTATATGCTTTCTAATAATATATAACTTATGTCTGTAACTCTTATAGATCCAAAAATATCGAGTTTTAAATATCAACAGATTTGTGTAAAAACGGCATTTCTTTCTGGGTACCCCTATAGATGGAACTGGGCTTTCAGACGTACAAGTTCCAGATTCTGGCACCAAAAGGTCAACAACAGACTGGTCGTGCGACAAGCTTGAAGCGTGGTCACATTGATTTGTGAAACGAGTGTCTGTGGAATATATATTCCTCCCTATTCGTATTTGCAAGAAAACGCATGACAGACTTGTTATTAAAAGACGCACCTCTAGGATCTATTGGTTGCGTTTCTGATTCCGGTTGGTAAAATTCTTATATTTTGCTAGATTGGATGAAGCATTTTCAGTTCTTCACTAATTGTTCTCAAGCACATCCAGTCCTACTCATAATGGACAGTCATGACAGCCACGCGTGTCTAGAGGCCTTTAGTATTGTCGGGAAAATGAGATAGTGGCTTTGAATATGCCACCCCATACGTCCAACAAGCTCCAGTCATTGGTTGTGACATTCTTAATTGGTCCTATAAAAACTGTTTACAATCAGAATGTGACCTTGATGACTAATCATGCAGGAAAGCATATCACGCAATATGTAATTGCTGGTCTCCTAAATGAAGCTTATCAGCGGGTACGCACTAATGAGAAGGCAGTCAATGGTATTCGTCCCATAAACCTTTATGTCTTTGGTGGTGAGGATTATCTGGCCGCCGACATGTTAATTCGCTTTGAAGTTGTTGATTTAACTCCTCAATTTGATGTGCACGCAAAGCGGACACTGCTGCAGTGGTGCCGAAGCAGCCAATTGCCAACGCGAACGCCAATTTCGCGGACACTGCTGTAGAGCTTGTTGTTGTTGTTGTTTTTATCCTCAGCTTCAACACTATTCTGATAAGCAGAAAGTATAATCACTGTTTGAGATGTTTCGGAAACGTGCGAAACCATTGTGACATCTCGTTGGAATCGAATGTTCACGTTTATTATTGCGTAGTTTACCTGTTTCTGCCAAGAAGGTATGTACCCCGTACTTATGGGCGACTTTCAGCATCTGATTAGGAATATAGGACTTATGTGCCGCATCTTCATTTCCACCAGTTCATGAGTCAAGATGAGGCCTGAAGATGAGGGGCAAGATAGAAGAAGGTGAGAAATATCCTGCTGGCCTTCACCGCAGGAAGGACAAGTTGGGGAATCGGTCAGGCTGATCCGATGTAGGTAAGAGGCAAGGAGGGTGGAGATCCCGTTGCAGCGAAGGCACAAGAGTTCGCAACGGGTAGAACGAGGAAGGAGAAGTACACCAGGTGAAGTATTGGGGATCTGACTGTCGAAGAGTTTATTGCGAAGTGATGACCGCCAGGGAGAAAGGAGAGAGTGGTGAATATCGGAAGATGAGGCAGAGAAAGAGATTGGGGCAATAGCGGCAGAGGAGGCACCGGCCCTCTCATTGCCCTGGAGGGATGAATGCCCCGGAATCCATTGAAGGTTTACCGAGACATCCACGCCCGCAAGGTGTTTGAGTGAGGACCGATTTGAGAAAAGAGAAGGAAGAAAAGGAGTCCGAGGGAACTCTAAAGGAGGTGTGCTGACAGGTGTTTCTATGCAGGACCGCCTATTCGAGCGCCGAGCGGATGACCGTGATCTCCGCAATGAAGCTGGGGCAGGGCTCTCCCGCATAAAGCGAGAGGTCACCGCCCTTTCCATGCCGACCGAGGACAGATTCGTTAGTCCACATGGTCAGATGACAAAGGGACGGCCCAACAAAATGGGCGGAGGCCGCTGTAAAGCGCAGATGGGTTGGGTCAAGACGTGAGCATGGGACAGAGAGAGAGAGAGATTGACCGAAAGGTTGGTCAGGGGGGACCAGGGTGGAATGGGGGAGATGAGGCCAAGAGGTTCGCGGGGAGAAGAGTCAAGATGATGGGTGATAGGGTACGAACCAGAGAAAGTGCGCCAGGATAAGTGCGAGAGGAGGCGCTGACGAGAGGGGGCAGAGGCCAGATCGAAAAGGGGGTGGGACGCGACGTGCCCTGACGAAAGTGTAAAGAGAAAGGTGGTCAGGTGGGAGAGAGGGCTGATAGAAGGGATGCCTGATTCAAGGTGAAGGAGATGGATAGGGGTAAAAGCCAAGCATCCAGTTATTGTTTTGCATGGTTGGTTGTGGGCAGTTTCAAAGGGGCGAAGGTTGGATTTTTTCCACGGAGTTCGAAGAAGAGGCAGCGATGGTGTTCGTAGTAGCGGCCACTGAGATCAAAGAAGGGGCAGCGTTGGTGTTCGTAGTGGCGGCCACGGTTCGAAGAAGAGAAAAATAAGTTATCAATTGCAGAAATATCCCATGAAATTGAAGTTTATCGCCACAAACAATTTTTCGCACTGCTCAATAATTCTTAGCATTTATTAATATTATGCAGTATCTTCTAGTCATACTTTTATTTTATGCTCGCTAAACACAGAGCCCACCCTGTTCCGTCGCATATGCTGCTGTATTATATTGACATTTTAAACAGTTTTGCATTATATGTAATAGTTAATGTCATTAAAAGATAATAATTTCTAAAAATAGAATTTTATCTACACAAGTGCATTTGTAAATAAGAGCGATATAAAATATAATTTTAAAACATTTGTAAATTGTAATGGAACAGAAAATATAATATTTATATGAAGTAAAAGTGAAATGTAATAATATAAAAATTCAGTAAGAAATTTAATTTTATCATTTATAAATAGGATATAAAAATTTCAAACACTTTCACAACTTTTAAAATTATTTTTTATAAATGCATATTAGTTAGATCTTCAATTCGTGCTATATGTTCGAGTATCAACAATTACATTGGGTTATAGTTTCAAAAGTTGTTTATTTTTGTGTAATTTTTAAAATTAACAATTTTGAACAGTCATAGATATTTTCTGTAACCTACTTACATTTAGATATGGAATATATAAATACTAGCCATATTTGTAAATATAAGTGTACATACTTTCGAAAAAAATTAAAGTTATTTGTAATACTTCATAAAAATCAAAATTATTTAAAGTTTTGTTAACATAACATAATTGTATATAGGCACTTGGCCAGCAAACAAAGCGTACACACTTAAAAATATAAACATATAACAAAATGAACCAAGGGCCAAGGTGTCAATAGGAGAATAAAATTCTATTACATTTGACACCTGACTATAATAATGATACAGAACTATTAAGCATAAATAACAGTTGCCATTATACTTAAACATGGGTTTACTTACAAGAGAGAACTTTGAAGAAATTAGTTTCATATTGTCAATTTAAGTATTTTATTGACCATAATTAGTTTTATCAATTATTTAATTTATTGATCTATTTGTTTGTCTCTTAAATATTTTTTTTATTGATTTATAGGAGGTAAGCTAAAAAGCAATTATATGTTATCTATTATCTTAATAATCTTTTAAACTTTGCATGATAATATATTTACATGAAGACATCTTAATTTCAAATCCTAAGAGGCAGCTAATCAACAGAAAAAAGTTACAGATATTGTAAAATCACAAAATAGTATAATTTCATTAGTTGTGGAAATCTCAGGATTTTATCTTGTTTGGCATATAAATGGCCAAACAAAATATTTTTAATTATAAAAATAATTACTGAAAACTTTTTTAAATTTTGCTAAATTGAAATTAAATGATCACAAGGTATATACATAAAAGCAAAATATAAATATATAATAATAAGTAGTAATTTTATGTTATCATCTATAACGTAAATTTCTAGATAAGTGCCAAAAATGTAAAATGTTTAGAAGAAACTTTAAAACATTTTAATAGTAAATATAGATGGAAGTATTAATTTTTATTATAAATTTAACATTGTATACCCTGTTTTTTTTATTCTTTTAAAACTATTTCAATTGATTAGGAAAAATAAGTCCAAATGGCTTATACCCTTGCCAAAGAGTTGGTTGTGGATAATAAAGTTAAGACCCAGTTCTAGAATAGGACTAGTTAATAGTTTTGTCCTTATTAGGACTTTTTAGATATATATAAGCAAAGGTAAAGCCACTTTGAAAATTAGTTTCACTATAGCAACTAATGAAATCATTCTATTACAAAGCAAAGACAAAGTCATTTATTTAGAGTACTGTATAAAGCAATTGTTTTTATTTTTAAGATAGAAATTTTTTAACCTTGTTTGAAAAAATATATGAAAAATGCTATATATTTCTACTAAAATGATAAATTACTTGCTTACTGTAAATAAACATTATATATTCTTAGACAATTATACTTTGCAATAATATAAAATATAAAAAATTAAAAGAAAATTATTTTTATTTTAGTTTTAAAAGTATTTATGTCACCTAATTAATTTATTTTGAATAGTCTTATATAATACGACTAACAATGTTTTAATTTTAGTAACATTTATTGTATAGTACAAATTTTAAATATATTTACTGATCTACAATATTGATAGCAATTTGAGCAGATAATGTAAAAATATATATCAAATCATAAAATATTATACAATTTCTTGATATATTACTACTAAACTTTTGAAACATTGCTATAATTAACTAGAACAAAATAGTTTCAAAATCTTTATAATGAAATATAATGAAATAATGAAAATATTTCTATGTGACTTTAAAGGTAAAATTTATTTAATATTTGCTTTAAACTATGGAAACATTTTTTGCATAATTGATTAATAATGTTAGAAATGTAAATAAGCAAGTGAAAGTTTTAATAGAAATGTAATTTTTTTACTAATAAAAAAATGATTGTTAATTGTCACAAAGTAAAAATTGATCAAATGTGGCTTTTATTTCAAGTAATTGATAATTAATGATTTCAACTATAAGTATTATTATTTAACCCATTTAAAAGCACGATAAAACCAAATGAATGCACTACTTCCAAATCTTTTTTTATATAGTATTTTAATAGCTCTGAGCAACTTCTGAAATTTATTTTGAAATTTAAACATTTATTTGTGTGCTAGGGCATGATTGTTATAATGATCATTGCGTAAGTAAGTTAACAAATTATGATTTTTTAATTCCAAAGCACAGATTTAATAGTTTAATAGTTAATTTGTAGGAACCCTCTATGGGGATTTGAAAGCAACAATGCTATAACTATGCTATAACTATTGAGAGTTATAATAAAACAAAATATCTTTACTTGGATTTTGATAATTCGGTTCCTTTTTTAAAATTTTATTTAAATATTAATTTAGATGTGTTAAACATTTCACAGTATACTATGAACTTTACACTAAATAAAAAAACATAAAAAAATACTAATTTCAAATATAAGAATATATGATTATTATAAGAAATCATGCACATGTACTTCATATTAGTAAATTCATTTACTGTTCTTCATTTCAAAAATTGCATTTGCAGATGCAGTTTAATGTTGTACCTGGGATAAAACAGGTTTTCTAGATACATATTCATATTCCAGAAATGTCCCCCATATTTCCCCAAATTCCAGGTTTTCCAGACACATGTTCAAATGCCAGAAATTCCAGGCAGGCAGGCACCATGAATGACTCCATTTAATCTGGAAAGTAACATAAATGAATATATTTGACTAGTTTATGAATTTATGTTTCTAACAAACACTTTCCCAATAAAATAATTATTAGGAATATAATACAAAAAATATATATATATAAGAAGTTATGTGGCATAATGGTAACGTGTTGGGCTATGGAACCACAGGGCGTGGGTTCAAATTCCATAACAGTTAATATTTTTTTAAACTTTTTTTATAGTAAATGAAATGAAATATTTGATTATCAGTAAATTTTTAATACAAAATATAAAAATATTTATAATATAGAAGATATTATTTTACAATATTAAAAAAATAATATGTTATACATATATATATCCACTCAATGATTGTTATAACGATCACATAAATAAAGTGTACCATATTTTCATAGTACAATGAAATATACCACTCAAAACATTACTAAATTATTATTTGACAATATACTAATAAAATATATCATATTTATAAATACAAGTTGTTACCTTTGAATTGCAAGTGATTTGGCTTCATGTTGTCGTTTTATAGCAAGTGTAAAAATTCATAGTTTTAAACTTGGCGCCAAATGTTTGTTAATAATATATTTTGAACAAAACTTTAAAATATATATTATTTAATACTTATAATAATATATATGAATAATAGTAATATTATATAAATATATATTTTATAGTTATACAAATTTAAAAACATATTCCTTGTCCTTGATGATCATTTTGATGATTATTGCATTTAAATGAGTTAAAGTCTGTTGGTGTTTCACTGCGAGATAAAGGCTTCAGTATATATTTTCAATTTCTTTCCAATTGTAATTCTATCCTATGAGTATGACTATGTTATATAAATATATAATAATTTCTAAGATTATAATGTTTAATATAAATGTCATGATTATTCAGAAATAAATATCAGTTAATAAAAGATTTAAATGAGTGGAAAATGTGGTGCAATTAGTAATGTAGGACTGTAACTCAATTTAATATTTCATACAATTAGTATTACATTTACAGTAAACTATAAAGAAAGCACAAAAATTAATATTCACATAAAAACATATTACAATAAACAATGCAGAAATACAAAATAATATATAAATATAATATATAATAATATATGCCTTTAATAAAATTTCTATAAATAAAACAAATTATAAAAAGTATGTAAAACAGAAAATCGTGATTATCTCATATCTGATAGTGATATCTCATCAACCAAGTTGACTTATTCTTCGAAGTAAGCTTCAGAGTATGTATAATAAAATGTGTATATTGGTATAGAGGTATACTTACATTTGCTAGCTTGTATTTTTTATACATTTATGATGTCAACTATTGAACTTAAGGTAAACGGATGCAGTATCTGCTATACATTTTAAATTGTCGGGCTTATCTGAGTTCCAATGCAATCCAATCCGAAAGAGCCTTCCGCCTTACTTGCTTATTCTGTTTAAAAGTGTCACTAAATTTTAGGTGTCGCAAATAGGTCACACAGAAGTAGGTCAAAGTATTAAAGTAGATAAGTGCAAAAGTTAAAATGTAAAATCAATAATAACTGTGTCACACCACAAAACTTTATTTACATAGGTTTGTAAATGTTTATTTGACGTATACATAGACATGGCGTAGCTTTAACCCTATCATACCCGGGGGGGGGGGGCGAATCGGCCCGCGCTCTTTTGTTTTTACTGGCGTTTTTTAAATAAAAGACGCAGCAACTTGAGGT
>JAUYWV010106975.1:0-11233 GCA_032274565.1 Nematoplana nigrocapitula
TTGGCTCATAGATAAAACACTTTGAGATACATGAGGAGCCAATCACAACGCAAGCTGCTGACTAGTCGTACCTATAGCGCAAGAAGTTTGAGATCCGACTAGTTGTACCCATAACCACTCCCTAAGTATATTTATAAGTATTTTTAAAATTTAAATTTAAATCAGTAAATATTTATTATAAATATAATTATTTCATAATAAAATAATAATGTTTATTAGTATACTACAATATTTAATTATTTAGAATTTCTTACAAAGGTTTTAAAGTTTTGCTACTTTTTGTGAATTTATATAATTACATTATATTTCATATTATAATTATAAATTTAATTTTGACTTTTAAAACATATATACTCACCTAAATATGAAAATAATATAAGTCTATCCTAGGTAATGTCTTTTATATTATACAAAATGAAATATATAAAATAATTTTAAATTTTAATTATTATATAGTTATTAGTTAATTAATGCCAACTTGCAAAATTTTATATTAAAAGACTTGTATAAAGATATAATATACTTTCACTAATATATAGGTCTAAAATGTGTCTTTCTACATTTTTTCATTAAAATTACAAAATAAATGTATAATTTATTATATTTATATTTTATAAAAAGTGTTAGAAATTATTATTTATAAAATATATATCTTTGCTTATATATATTTTTTATACTTCCTAGGAAGCAAAAAAACATTTTATCACCCACATATTTGCTTTTAACTCCCTAAAAATCTTTTGAACAAGGTTTTCATCTCCCGCTACAGAAAGTAAAAAAATATGATCAAATTTAGTTTTTTATCATATCCTTTGGATAACTGGCCACTTATAATTTTTCCAAATGTTATTCTTTTCCAATAGTTATTCAATAATCTTATTTAAGGTTGACATGCTCCTAAAGAAGTACCCTTTATATTAATCTGTTTAAAACATATCTATGAGCCTAATTGGGACAAATCTAGGAATTAATCTAGATAATTTTATTATAAATACAAAAACAAAAAATAATATTTCCTTTGGGTCAGGATGACTTATAATACAGAAATATTGAGTTTTATTGCTAACATTTTCTTCCTTACTATAGTAACCTATATCTTATCATTTTTTGCAAAATACAGAACATCTTTGCATTCCATTGCAGTTAACTCTATGCTTCTAATGACACATGCAATCCAATAACCACAACACATTTATAAAATATCGGAATATTACCAGAACAGAGACAGACATTTTTCAAAATTCTCAAAACCAAGAATGGTACTTTTTTCACAATGTGTATTTCCACCCTTTTTTCTCTTTTAACACTTGAGACAGTCCATTGATTTCTTTATCTTCAACAATGCTAACATATATTACAAAGTAGTTAATTAGTCGTACACTTTTCTCCATGTAAAGTTAAACGATAAATCTTCCTATGGAATCTTCTTTTTCCTCACATTACAGGACATGTTCATACCTGGACTATCAGCTTTTGCATATATCATTACATTTTATGTCACATATAGTATCTATTACTATAGAGTTAGCCTTCATGTATCAAAGTGAAACATTAAAATGCAAAATCAATATTTATCTAAATTCAAAATTCAATTACATATACTGGCTAACACAGGCACCTTATAGCAGAAGGGGGGGGTGGCCAACACCCCAGTTTTTCCCAGGTCAATCATGGGGCCCCTAAAAAGTTAAAAAAGACCTATTATACAAGGGTGTTTCAGTAAAAAAATATCAGGATAGAAGTCCAGAAGAACAAGGTGGTCCAGGATCCCAAGACCAGGCGCTATACCTTCCTTATCAGGAAAAAGACAGTTGTTTGAATTAAATGGTATATATGGTAAACATTGGTATAGGGCCTAATTTGATTGCAATGTGAAGAAAAAGGTAGTCACTTTTCAAGTGAGGCCCTCTACCCGAGGTGCCTGTAACATGTCATTGAAGAAGACTCCTTTATTTTTTATTGTATAATTTGTATTTAAGATGATAATGGTGAATCTACAAAAATACAACAATGGGACAACAAATAGAGAGTAAATAACAATATAACTAAAGTACATAGTCTATATAAACAACAGTCCTACAAAACATAGTCTATATAAACAACAGTCCTACAGACATAAAACCACATATTTCCCTTTTATAAAGCCTAGGCAAGTAAACAATTGCTAGGTATGCAAAAAATAAAAATAAGACATTGACATACCTTGAATAGCAATATAAAATCCTCGAGATACAATTAGGGCCTTTGGCCTGTGGCCTCTGCCAAATTATACTAATATAGATAGCTTTTATTATAATTAAAGACTGAAAACTAATTACTAAATATACCTTATTATTGAGAGTAACTTAAATCGAAGGTGCTTTTATCAAGAGTATCTTAAATTGTAGATAGTATTATCAATAATAGTTTAAATGGAAGGCACTTTTATGAGAGTAGATTAAATCAACAAGAGTAGCTAAAGAGTCACTTAAATTGAATTTGCTATTCACCTCGAGATTTTAATATGAATTCTATAAAACTAAAATACAACTATATCAGACAGTTTTAAAAAAGATTTAAAAATAATAAATATGAAATCAATGTTATTTTAATTTTAAAGTAAAATATAACCATAGATAAAGTTCCATTTCTACTTTTTTCATTATATAATCCGACTTTGACATTTAGTAATCTAAGTTATATAGTTTATATTTTGATGTTGATACATGTCACATTGAATACTGTATCCATTAACAGATAATTTGCTGTATGGTCATTCAAATTGACTTTTGACTACATATATAACAAAGATAGCCACCTGCTAGGATGTCTTATCTGCAACAAAAGGCAAAGGGTATACCTTCACCAAATTGACTTCAAAACACTAAGCACTACATGATTTAGGTTGAGATAGTCTCTGTGGTGTCACTAAGAAAGATGATAAATTTTATTACACAAATGCTTACTACCATTAATGAGAAAGACTTCATTGTGATAATAAACAACTCTTTAGTACACACCAATTAAAAATGTTCAGAAAATTGGCAGACACTATGGTGAAACACTCTTAGCAATATATTATCCTGTAATGTCACTTATAGTGTGGGAATCTCAGGCAAAGGTTGGTGTAACTTTTGTACATTGTTATTCGAATGGATGACTTGTAATGCAGGTTCATGTACAATACACAATTACTTTAAAAATGCATGAAGTCTTGACTCTACCACTATTGTTTTCATTCAACTGGGATTATTTATTGCATTATTGATATTCACATGTTATAGACATGTTACCAACAATTGTACATTAACACAGTACATGGAATTGATTCTATCTGCATCAAAAATCAAAGTCGGATTAAAGGTTATCCTAAGTCAGATTATAAACTGGATTACTAATATCTAAGTTGGATTATATAGTGAAGAATACTGTAATTTATAATTAGCTAAACCATACCAAATTCTGTCAAAGATAAATGGTTATATTGCACATATATATATGGAAAAAATAAATGGACTAAATTTATCGCGCACATTTAAATATAATAAAAAGGTTTGTAGAAATGAATTCAGTTTTGTAGCCATAGATGTGGCATTACTATATATAGCTTAATTATACTAAAAATAAATATCTGTAATTATTTTCAGTTAGTAAATCCAATCAAATTCTGTTGACAGCTTGGCTCACCAAACGCGTCTCTACATAGTTATCACCAACTATATTCTTTCTGTTTATGGGTTGATCTCTCATGAACAGTGATCAAGGTGAGTTAGCTACTGGAATTGAAGCAGTCCTATTCTTTAAATCGTTAAAATGCATTTATGTTATGTTTGTTGACCCACTTCTAAAGGCAATTAAAGTGTGTATAGTACCCTTCTTTTCAGAATGCACGAACTCGATTTTTGTAATTTTAAACGCATTGGTCAAGGTGGTTATGGCGTAGTATACAGAGCTGAATGGTCAGTTAACAAGCAAATTGTTGCAGTCAAAGAAATCTCAGAAGCGGTCCGTTCAGAAGTATGTTCATATTTTGATCGCTCTGTAGACCAGAGATATCAAGTTGAACCAGTAGACATTTACTTCATTGTATTTGTACATATTCCAGGTTGACATGGTCAAGAGCCTTCAACACAACAATCTGGTCAAATGCCTCGGAGATTTCGAGAGTCGAGGCTGCCTGTGCCTGGTGCTCGAGTACGCAGATATGGGAGACCTCTATGACTATCTGGCGTCATTCAAGGGCAAACAAATTCCCCAGAGAGTAGCCATCAAACTTGCGCACGACATTGGCTGTGGTATGTATGGTGATGTCGGCAAACGTTTTGACAATTAAATAACGCGTTTATAAATGCTATATATAAATGTTTCACGTCACAAAACAATAACAACTCAATCTGATTGGTAGATTTTATGTTGTGTGCAAGTTGTGGAACAATAACTTAATCTATATTATTAAGCAAGCACCGTGATGCCTGCGTCTGTCGGTCGCGTAACGCCAGAACACGTTGTCTGATTGGTCAGTTTGCTGACAGAGAGAGAGAGAGAGCACAAGCCAAGATCGCAACTTGATTCACTCACTCACTCGCACACAGGCTAGCTAGCTGGCTTCAGGCTGCACAGTCAGCCAAGTGATCTATTGATTTTCTCTCGAACTTTGCAAGCAAGCGGGCGGACATTGCCGGAGTGCAATTGAGCGTACGCCAGAAACACGCTGCACACCAACTGATACTCAACTATAGCGCGTTGTGCTTATTCATAACAACACTTGCATGCGTAGCTACAGCGGGCCACTGGTCAATGATTATCCATACTACTATGTTAGAATTCAGAAATACAAGAAGATTGCTTGCTTTCTGATAAATGGAAAGTAATATTTAATGTTAAAATGAGTTTTCTGCCACGTGATCGTGCGGATTCTGTCCAGATTAAAACAGAAGATGATGTTTTAATATGCTACATAGTTAAAGACACAAGTATTCAGTTCTTTTATCGATTTTTCTGTCACTCTTTTTCGTTTTATTGACTCATCTTTGTTTCTGTCCAGGGCTTCATTACTTGCATGTCGAATGTCAACCCTCTGTCATTCATCGCGATTTGAAATCACAGAATAGTAAGTCAGTGTCAATATCTAGTAGCATTTCCTGTGTCAGATAATCTTATAAATTACTTTTTCATTTTTTCGTTCAACAGTCCTTCTATTTTCATCGAATTATCCTGAATTAACTGCTAAAGTAAGTCTTTAGGTACAGCTTCATTCAAATAGGGTGACTGTATCATACAATTTATATTTAACCCTATTTATCTTATGGGTTCCCTATTATGTATATTTATTCTCTTCATGATACTCTCTGCGTTTTGTTCTATTTGCGGAGCTTTCTATACGAAATTGTGAACATTCGAACAGGAACAAATTACCGATTAATTATCTGACGTGTGTTAGCGGATGAAAGCGGGGAAATTGCGTGCAAAATAAATGGATGGATCTGTATTATTCATTATTCATTGTGCAGAGATGGAATTTAGGGTAAGGCCGATGATCCTTTTAAAGCGTGCAAAACTGTCTAATAAACTGAAAACAACAAAACATTTGTTCTTCCAATATGTCCAATAAGTTTTCACACAAAAATTTGTAAAGAGCAGCATATCAAAATTGAACTGGAATGTGTTGTTCCAATATGTCTCAGATTGTAATGACATAATAAAATGCGAACTGGAATTTTATGGATTGATTCAATTAGTCCCGCATAAAAATTTCTAACCGAAAGTTTGCTAGCAATTTTGCAGATCAATAGAATTTGGTTAGATTTTAATTATGTCAACTTTGTTGGATTTTGATGCGGTTCAATGTATTGATTAGAACATGTGAAATAATATATTTTTTAATTTTTCATTAGATATCGCAGTTTGTTAGAAATTTTCAACTGACATTGTTTGATTATATGTTCTGGCTGTCAATATCTATGGATTTTTAAGTCAAATGTCGAATAATATAAATGCATAATATGTGACATAGTCAAAGCATATATGGACTCCGTATGACTATTTATTTGTTTTAGTGAAATCAAATACGGCATAACGATCTGGTAGTGCACACAGCTTGCAAAGAATAGACAGTTTTGGGCGGTCCATAGTCGTCAACCTCCACAATGGAGATGGCACAAATGATTGATTGATCGGGTGTGACCTGAAAGACATAAAATATACGTTATTATGGTAAATGTCTCTAATTGTAAATTCCTTCAATCTGTATACTCTCGTATTGCTTCTCTGTACTTGAGTGTTGTTTTGTGCTATTTATGCACATTATAGTCGATTGACTTTTCCTGTTAAGAAGTCTTTTTAATAAATTTTGCATGCTTCTCACAGTGGCTTCGTCAAGGGAAGCCTGGACACGACGTGTGTCACCCTCATGATACAAAAGTTGTGAGCGTGTGTGGATTTGTTGTAGATTGTAATGAAGGTATACTGTAATTTATCCAAGAATTGGGTAACACCTGACCATAGACCCTTCTTCTGACAAAAAGCCTTTCGCAATAATGACACTGGTTTCTCGTAAATTTATATGTAGTTCTGAATACGTGTGCATTTATGTGTGCTGTGCAACTACTTGTAGCTCTCCGATTTCGGCACCGCCAAATGTTTCGACTCGACAATGACGATGACTCCAGACAGAGGAACACCTTATTACATGGCACCAGAGGTAAGTCCACTCATGCATGCCTACGTACGATGTTAGAAGTTTAAGGTTTGAAACCAGCGGGACGACTTTTGAATTCATGGACATATTTAATTTTGTGAAAATACGTACATATTGGTGCAACAACTGTGTTACATTTTATGTGAAAGGTAAATTACACAGTAGGCAGTAGTCCTTATTCGTAATCTTTTGAAAACACAAGAATAAAATCATGTATAAAATATTATTGCGTATAAGCGGAAAAACTGCAGGACGTTTTGAAATTTTTGTCAATTGCATTTGCTTGGGAGGAAATGAATCTGGACGAAATGTACGACTGGTTGATATGTTAAGTTTAGGGGAGAATGTGGTGTAAGAATGAAACAGGTGTGTATTAACTAAACCAAACGCAAAATTATTTATACAATAACTATCGAGCAAAGCTCGAAACCGCTCAGCGCACAGAGCTCCGCTCACCCTGCACACAATGAGAAAGAAGACTGTCAATTGACTAACGAAGCTCAGGGCGTCGCTCACGCCGCACACCACCGGAAAACTGTCCATCGATCAGCCGCACAGTGGTATAGACTGCTGAATCGAGCTCATCATGAAGCCCTACTCAGACCGTTTGGGATGGGGGACATTGTGTGAGTAGATGCTCGACAGTGTCCTCGCTGACGCATTCCAAGCGGGAATGATCCTCAGCTTTCTTGATCCGATGGTGTTAGAATGTTTCGGAGTGAATTAATAGATTGTGAAAGTCGATTGAACAGGTCCTCTAGCACTACGCAACATGACACTACAGTAGGTGTCTCCTACTCTGACATTTATCCGCTTTGCTTCTCAGACAAACATCTCAATTCTGGTCTATTCTCTTTCTGTATTATTCAGTAGACGCTTCTTAAATAGACACTTGCACGATCGTCTTTCTCGAGACCTATTCCTGCCAGCGATTTGGCGACAGTTAATTTTATAATAAACCATTCCGGACCAATGGTGTATTCGAGCGCAGAAATTCCATAACATACACTTCTCATCTGATTTTTAAAGACCCATTCTGCCAATCATCGGCCCTTGGTTTCCTATAGGCAGCAAACAGAGATGCCACGGAAAGACTCTCGTCATGCTTATAATCTTCATTTATGCAACACCACTTACAGTTGTATGTTTTGTGTTTCAGGCGGTTCGTGGAGAGAAGCGTTCCCTTGCTTCTGATATGTGGTCATTTGGTGTGATCCTGTGGGAATTGGCTACCGGTCAAAAGCCCTACGCTGGACGTACCTGGCAAGAAGTCTACGTGTCAATAGGTGAAAATGGTGAAGTAAGTGAATTGATAATTAATACACTGTTCATGAGTTCACGTTAAAATCATCTGGATTTCCTGACTTCAGTAGCATGTTTTGCTATGCAAGGAGGCCAAATAAGGTACATCACTTGTTAAACAAATAAGCATGATGTTTTGGAGATGCTCTTTGGTCATCCTTGGCGCTGTTCTGGTTAAACATATTTGACCACCTTCTCTTGTGGATGCGAGTTGGACCTTTTAATGAAATTCCGACCACCTTTTTGAGGCCCATAAAGCTGTGGAAAGTTTGGGTATTGGTTGGGTAAGGGCTGGCGTCTACCTCTGTTGCACATGTTAATCAAACAGCTTCATTTGGGTGATAGTAAACACTTTAACATCCCTACTGAAACACTAATACTGTATGCCCAAGTGAGATGTATGTCTCGGCCGGCAGGAAACTTTCAGAGTACTCTGGGTTCAATGGACTCTTATTTGATGGGGCTCTGGGTTTCCTGACGAGATACCGACTGCAGCCGCCTTGTCGTGGCGGGGATGTTCTGCTTCGGCAGGCAAGGTTCTGCGTTACGTCTTATCGTTCTCCTCTCATCCAGAAATTACAACAACATCCCGCCTGCTTGACAACAACAGTTACACCATCACGCCTTTGTCCTCCTAAGAGGGGGGAGGGGCAGAAATAATATTTCTCCTATTACAGTCGACAGCTAGGTCCTTCTATGAGTACACTACTTAAAAGCCATACTTACACACTTTACACAGATCAACACCAACATCAATATATTCCTGCAATCTCTGTGATTCCATTTCTATGAACCACTAGTGGAGGTACCCGGCATCGCTCGGGGAATACATAGGGCGATAAAATATCGAAACAACCAAATATTCGAGTAAATAATTTATTCTGATGATTCAGTAGGAAAAATCAAAGAGACGAATTACAATATGCTGAGAAATACTTTCTTTTTGGATCAAATCGGGATCAACCGAAGGACTTAAAACCTGCCATAGTCATAAATAGACCACAGTAGAAGTGACCTCTTGAAATTTAACCAATTTTACTTATAAATTCCGAGGTATACTATACTCTCAAATTTATTAATGGTAAAATAAAACCGTACGATGTTTTTTAAATTGCGCATATTTTAAATACATTTTTTTGTTTTTATGAACTATTTTCTAATAGAAAGAAAACTTATCCGCAGGAGCCTGCTGATTCCAAATCTGCCCTTATCTTTGCTCTGGGATCAACTGTTCAAAAATTTATGCCCAGACACACACAAACACACAGACAACTCTATTATATATATATATATATACTGTAGATAGAAAGATCTAGGATATTGATTAAAAAAATCAAGCCTGTATCTCATTGGATAGCTTCAGAATTTACATTTAAAAATCTAATGTGTGGTATAGCTATTTTACTATTATTTTAATCCTGATTCCATCATGAATGTGAGTAAAGTGAAACTCTTCGTGCAATGATTTCCTGTGATTATTAATTTGGTTTAAGACCTCTCACTTAAAACTGTACGGCGTTTGTCTATAGAGCTCTTAAGGAGGAAAGCTCATCTGAAAGAACAGTGTACAAAAAGGTACCTATGTAAAATTTGGGTGTGGTTGGAAGTCAATGGACATAGACAGTATTATGCTTTAATGTTGTTATATTTTGTTGGCAGAGCATTTTATTGTGTACTCATAAAATATTATTTTTATACATTTCCCTATTTTTGTGCCTTTTTTCCACCATTTTGACATATCATTTATTTATTTAGTATTTTTATTTATTTGCATACTACTAGAAGTAGTATATTCTGGAAATCGTGTATAATGATTTGTTGGTACATGAAAGGCTAGAGTTATTTTCTGTTGGACGGTCCCCAGCGCCACCTGTTAGATCCGGCATCAGACCAAACGAACCCTTTCGGGTCGCTAAGCACTCGATTGACACAGCTGTCAACAAGGGACGAGGGAATTTTATCATGGCTCGAGCCGGGACTCGAACCCACCGACCTCACCACGGCAGTCGACCGCAACCCACTGAGCCACCTAAGACTGTTCGATTGGATTCGAATGGGGCGAATTCCCCTGTGACAACCCACCGAGTCAAAGATGACTCTTGGCGCCGTCAAATGCTGGCCACCACAAGCTCGCCTGACCTTGCGTCATGCGATTCTTATCTATGAGGCCAATTAAAACAGAAGACATTCAGCATTTGAAGCGACGTATTTATTTCTTTGTTGTGACGAGATAACTGAATAAGTTCTAAGAAATGTCTTGCGAATCTTGGTTGACTAGTTGTCAAACTGTAGGTGGTGGACATTTTGAGCATTTAGTCGAGCAGCTCCTCCCGTACTTTAATCTACTCTCTCTCTCTCTCTCTGCAGGCGCTCAAATGTGGCGCGAGTGACCTGGAGGCAGACAGCTTGTTCAGCTACTCGAACCGGGCCGCCAAGAGGCGCGACCGATTCCGCGGTTGATCTTAATCCCGATCATTGCTGACAGACAGACAGTTGGTTTGTGTGATCCCTTTTGTGGACATCTGTACCCCCTCCTCCTCCTCTGTATACTGTGACAGCTACAGCCCTATTGGCCCAGCATGTGAGCATTGTAAATCCCTAAATAAATTTCATCTTATTTTATTCCTATTGACAAGCAGTGCTCCTCTCGCTCTCTCTCTCTACTGTATTTTCTCTACCTATTGTTCGTATAAGTCATACGATATTTCTTACCTATCTGACCATTCCAATTCTGCGGAACTGTTCATTGAAATCAACCGACGGAATAAAATGAATGAAAGTATGTAGACAATTTTTCCTCAGTTTTAATCAATATAGAGCCTCATTGATTCGGATCGTTCCAACTTGTCCCGAGCCACACGCTTGATTTCATATACAGTATACTTCGGATACTTAGGATAATTCGTCACACCTCGGGCCAAGCCAAAAGTGACGATTATTATCCGGAGGGACGAATTATCTGATTTTTAAAAAAACCGTTTATTGTTATAGCAACAAAAAGACAAATTGAGAAAACTTGACATTCGAAATAAATCTTCGATAACAGCCTAGCTGAGAGCATTCTGATTGGTTGCGCGGCGATTTAAAATCTTGGGATGTTTACGAGCAACTGTATTCGGTTTGTGCTTCCAGTCCGCAGGCATCACAGGTCGGAAGATGCGAATTGGTTGTACTCAGACTCTTCTTGTGTTTTACCTCATACTCTGTAAAAAAAGGTTTTTCATAGCTCAAAAAAGGTTTATTCATTTTTGGTTC
>JAUYWV010106986.1:0-12908 GCA_032274565.1 Nematoplana nigrocapitula
GAGGTTTTATAGTATATAATATTATATAACCTAAAATGGGAAACATGCACACACATACATTTTTAAATTGTGTATTTCCAATATTTAAATTATATTGAAAAAGTCTGGAAAAGTCTGGAATAGTCTAGAATTTCATTCTGTGAAAAGCGTACGAACCCTGACTATGTGATTTTTAATTTTTATCTGTATGAGTGCCACAGTTTCCGGCTAAATAGTCCGAAACTATTCGTCACTTTTATACCTATTCTTGACATGCGATCTTAATGAAATTTCGTGGAGATAAAGAACACATTACGTCGCAGTGAAATCACCACTGACCAAAGTCATGTTGCATTTCTCATTATTGATTTATCGATTTTTTTGGTAATACATTATGCGCAAAATCTGCAAATCTACAGTACTTATTCGAACAAAATTTGTCACATTTGTATATTATTTAGTCATATTAGTTATAAGTTATTTCTTCGTAGTTAAATTAGGCTATTCGGAATACAATTTATTCTCCCGGAAGGAATAGTAAAGTGGATTATCTCCCATATAGGGAGAATATGTGAGTATAAGCGATGATCATATATTAAGGACAATAAAGCAACAAATTAATGCTGCAATGAAACCAATTACATAATCGTATAGTTGTATACCACCAAGACAAAATGATATTAGTAACTTTCTCCATCAGTTTCCATTCAGAACATTTGTTCAGAAATAAGTTTTCAATATTTTTGCTTCTATTTGTGCTTCCTTACTTCATGACAATTAAAATAGAACAAGTTCTTTGCTATAGGTTTCACATGAATGATATCGATTTTTGGATTAATGTACATCATACCTGATCTAATTGTAATTATATACTGCCCAAATTAACACAGACGACTTCTGCTACGAAAGAAAGCCGGTATGCTACCTTGGTTACGTGCGATTTTCTATTCTCTCTCTCTCTCTCCACCTGTTTAGAACGTCTCAAAGTGACGATGTCTCCGACCAGTCAGGAAGTGGACTGGGGCAACCGAGCCGAGATCCGTTGCCGAGTGACAGGGCATCCACAGAAGCGCGTCTATTGGCTGCACAACGGCCGACCGCTCACCTCGACAGCCAATCGCCAACTGGAACCCGACCAGAGCCGTCTGGTCATCCGCAGAGTACGACTGAGTGACGTCGGCGTCTATCAGTGCTTCGTCGAGGGAGACTCGATCAACGGGGAAACAGCGGACAACGCGCAGGCGGGTAGTAATCTGCGGATGGGAGGTGAGGCGGTGACTCGTGATTGGCTACTTGGAGGGCCAATGGAATGACGCTATTCAAATCTCATTCTGCTGTAGCCAAGACCAAGTCGTCACCTCTTATTCTTGTTCAATGTGCACACTTCCTCATTTTTATTTTTTTCTTCATCTTTTCCAACACGTCTTCCACTTTTAGAACTCTAATACTATAGTATTTCTGATCCATTCATTTATCATCCTTAGTTGATTTTAATATCCAGTCTAGTGGATGTGTCAGAAAGATAAAGCAGAGAGGGAGAGAGAAAGCAGAAAGGGGGAGAGAAAGCAGAAAGGGAGAGAGAAAGCAGAAAGGGAGAGAGAAAGCAGAAAGGGAGAGAGAAAGCAGAAAGGGAGAGAGAAAACAGAAAGGAGGAGAGAAAGCAGAAAGGAAGAGAGAAAAGGAGACGGAGAGAGAAAATAAAAAGGAAAGGAGAGAGAGAAACAGAGAGGGAGAGAGAAATCAAAGAGGGAAGAGAACATGGAGAGGGTGACAAAAGCATAAATGGGGAGAGAAAAGAGAGAATGGGATAGGGAAAAGGGAGAGTGAAGAGAAAAGAGATAGGGAGAGAGATAGGAGATGGAGAGAGAAAAGAGAGGGAGGGAGAAAATAAAGAGGAAGAGAGTGAAGTATATGTATATTCGAAACTTCCTGGGATAACCTACTTATATAGGATAGGTAATTTCCTCATATACCTCGTAATGCATTTTTGTAAATATTGATAGTCAACTATCTATTGATTAGAATTCAAAACATTTCACTTTTATTACAAATTGGTAATATAATTTTTGCTATTGCTTTCCCATATTTAAGTGCACAACTGAACTCAACTGCAGCTCTAACCGTCTTATCTAGATCTGTCTGTCCGTTCCTAACTCCGTTGATCAGTTTAGGCTGACTCAATTTGCGGGTCTATTCTATTCTATTATTAGTTTATCTTGCCATTTTATCATTCAGGATGCCAAGTTTGTCTATGTTGACGTTTTTTCTCCTTTTGGCTTGTACGCATAATTTAAGAAAAATCATTTTGAGGAGAGGTTCAGTTTTTTTAGTGTTTTTTATAAATAAGAACAAAAAGTGTATTAAAATCAGGTTCATTTTATCATAAAACATTATCTGACTCCGTCAGTACATTACAATGCAGTCCACGAAAGGCATAGGAAATCGTTGCTAATGTGGTTACGTGTGAGTAATAGGTCGGTCAGCCAATGAGAGCGCGCCACATCATAATTAGTTCGAGGTCATTTATGGCGAATTTGGGCATCATTGTGGAAATTGTTTCAATACCGATTAGTTCATGATTTAATTTGTTGTGTTATTAATTTTCGTTTAATCATTCTATAAATAATTCTTAAGATATTTAGTTTTTTGGGTTTCTTTTCTAAATGATAAAATAAAGACAAATATCATAAAGGATAATTTTTTATTCAAAATATTTAACCACAACTTTTTTCGAAAATACTCGAGTATAACATGTACGTAAAACATCAATTCAAATTCAACCAATAAAGAAATATATCCTAATAATCCGCCTAGGAGTCCCGACCTGTCTCTGTGCTTCACTTTTGACTTTGAGATGATATTAGGAATCGCTTGTATAAAAATCCTGCACTAAAAACCCTTAGCAGGTTGATTTCACTTCTAAACAACATGGATATTGTAGTAATGAAAACATCATAATTATGCATTTTTCGTAAACGCTGCAATTTTTATGTACTCGTACAGAATAATGGAGGTCAGCCGATGTGAATGAATGATCTACAACGGTTATGGTTTAAAGAAGAAAAAGTTCGAGGCTTTCATAGAGATTTGTGTATGTCTTCTGGATAAACATTATCTATATGAGCTGTTGAAAAACTAGCTATTTAATAATTTGGTGAAGCTGTTAGCTACACCGAGGCCACTATTTTAGCCCCCCCCCCCAATATTTGAGTCATATAAGCACTGCTCGTCAAACAATTCTCCCGGTGACCGGGGGGGGGGGAGGGCTAGAGTTAGGCCAACCCCTACCACTGTGTGCTCAATGCGGATGCCTATGTATGTACGGTGTGTTGCGCAGTGATGAAACCCTACCTGACCGAACAAAACCCACAAGCTGAGGGCTCCTCTTTGAGCGCTTCGATCCAGGTTGACCCGAGCAAACCGACCACCTTGGAGTGTACCTTTGCCGGACATGACAGACCCAATGTGACTTGGCTTCGGGACGACAAACGTATCCCCATCAACGACATGCTGGTCCCCAGTGTGCCGCAACAGTCAAGTCTGGGCTACAAGACCAAGACAACTCTCACAATCGATTTGAACAAAGTAACGCAATTGTTAAATATTGAATTTTTACGAGTATATGTAGGTATTTGATTACACTTTTTGTCTGCCAACGTGAGGGGAAGGGAGACTGACGTCTTACAGCCTACCTCCAGGATCCCCATTCGGCTCACCATCGCTTGAGCACCCGCGATGGAAAATCCCTCGACACCAAGGGGCTCGATCGCCGTGAAGAGTCACCCTTCACGAGCTGCGGGTGGGGCATAGCCCATTGTCAACAGCTTACCTGGCCCGGCTGTACACGACAGTGCACCAGAACCGTTGCCCGAGGTAGAACACACACACACCAGCGGTCGGGTTAACCTGAGTGAAAGTACTCGCACCAATACGACGATGTCTGTATAATTGGAGGGTTCATAAATAAGGTCAGCTGTGTCAATATGGATGGGATGATCAGAATCAGAGGAAAGAGATATACAGAATCTGTTCTAGTATACGACTTTCTAAAATTTTCGCTGCTTTCGACAGAGCTTCACTTCCATATTGAAATATGTGGTATTCTCTCCTCTAACCGTCATTACATATCTTAATACATCCATAAATTTCTCATGCGGTCTACATTTTCTGTCCTGCTTTAGTAAGAAGTCATGACTCTTGACAGTAACCAGATTTTATAGAAGTATGTGTCGCAACAGTGAAGCAGCCTTTAGTGGTTAAGCATTTCAGTATATGGTCTTTTCTTGATAAAGCGAAGCTCTCGCTTCCTATAGATGAAGACACTTTATTTCATAAAACTTAGCAGTTAGGAGCTTCTAAATAGCCCCTAAATAACAGCTCTTAAAATTTAATTGACTGGAATACAGCGAACTAAATTTAGATGACCACTGAACCGTGCTCACAGACGATGAGATCTGCGTAATGCAGCGAAATATGAGCCAACAATAGTATTTAGGTAGAGGTCGTAGTACTGAAAATTTAGCAGTAAATATACTACTAAATTTAGGGGCTCCTAAACTATACTAAACTGTCCCTATCCTGTAATGTACGATCTCGTGAAGTTCTCTTTTGGGAATTTTGCGTGGGGTTGCTGCTAAATTCAGCCGCTCTCCTACAAATTAGCTGCTAGTGCAATTTTATGAAACAGGCCCCTGTCCTTCTGCACTACTGACTGAAAAGCTATGAGTACCTAGTATGTTTTAGAAGAGCCGATGGCGTTGATTTCAGGGTGGCCATGGATACTTGAATATAGTTGAAGTTTGTTAATATAAGGAATATTTTTTTGGGGGTAAAACAGCTATAGCCACAATACATATTTAAATAAACCTATTTAGATATTTTTGCTGCATTAAAATGTGATTTATTAAACTTTAATTGAAGTATTATTTTATTTCGACGACCTTTAATTTTAAAATCGTAATATAATTTTTTAATTTTTCAGCTCCATGTAATGATGAAAACCTTAGGGCCGTGGTAGACTCGTTCTAGGTAACGTGTGGTTTGAGTGTGCGAAGAGGGAGCTTTGTAGGAGGGTGCAGTACATGTCGTGACTAGGGGAAATAGTGGGTGAGGTGTATGGAGACGGAATTAAGAGGGAGGAGGGGCTTAGCAGGAAGAAGCAAGTGGTGCTCACTTGACACTGCAATGACACCGCATACTACCGGCATCGGATCGAGATCAGGGGGGACCCGGTGTGTGAGCGGTGCGGTGCGGTGACTGAGTTGGTGGAGAGAGATCATTGGCTGGTTTGTGTGTGCTGGGAGGCCTCAAGGAGAGCGTGCGGCATTGTAGGGGTACGGGTCCTGGGGGACGAGTACCTCACAGCGACGCGGGAACAGGGGTGTCAGGGGTGCTTGAATATATACTTGATTTTTTTCTGGCAAAAACGCGGCCACCCTGTGATTTATTGCGGCATCTACTCGCCCCATCGCCTCTTTCTACCTGTGGACGTGATTACTTGTTGCTTCTCTGTGGAAATCGTGACAACTGGTAATATTTCTCCACCACATTTCCGGTCAGCAGGGACAGAAACCATTTCGTTAGAGAGAGAAAGGGGGGATAGAAGAAAAAACGTTTCCAACTCTATATTCGCGAACTCCATGCCGTGTTTCTATGAATATTTCACTGAATTCTTTCCGCGCACGCGACACCTCTGTCAAAGAAAGACTCGCTCAGCAAAAATTGTTGGTTTTTGTTGTTCCAATTTCTTATACTGTACTTTCATTTCTCATCACCTGTGCTCACCGGGAAGGCTGTTGCTAAGCAATGCTCCAGTAACGGCTAGTATTTCACCGTTGTGGAGGCTGATGATGTTGTTTTTCCCACAATTTTTTCTAAGCTTTGCTCATATACTTGTCAGTCGCCATAGAAAAACTGTAGGACATCCAGATGTCTCAAGAAATTGTTTAAAGACGCGGGGAAGTTTGAATTCATGTCGATGTCTGATTGTTTGTTTGCTATGTAGCTATATATAGGCCTGTTCGTTGCGATACTCCTCCGAGATTATATTGGACCGAATTTTCTGAACATATGCATGCACACACACACACACACACACACACACACACACACACACACACACACACACACACACACACTAAATAGCTACTTTTTATTCCAAAATCCGACGTATTTTTGCAGATGTTAACGTTTAATTATATTTTTTAAATATACTCTCTTCATTTCTTACATACCAGGCGATTCATAATTATTAACCCAAACTAAATCCTTAGTATTAAGTTATTACACACCATTTATCATCCAAACTTAGTGTGCAGATAGCAAACACTTGTACTATTTTTCTAACTAAAATCATTAAAAAAATTGCGCTAGTTAATCAATAATATTGATTTAAATCTAAATTTCGATATTTCCATTAAGCAATTTGAATTCAAAGCTTATTTTATTGCCATTTACAGCATTGCATCACTAACAATGTGGCGTAAGTATTCTAGTGAACTACGGCTAAAAATTGTTCTTCTGTTTTACGTAAACAATCGTTCAGTAACCTTGTGCACATCTAACAAAGTAAATTTATTTTCTATGTTAAAACAACATCTCTGACGTTTATCTTTGTGCAGCGTGATGCGCTCTGACCAGTACGGTGTATCCAGTAGTTTAATGCGCGAGCCGTAAGTGTTACTGAACTATTGTTTACGCAAAACAGTTGAACAATTTTTAGCCGTAGTTCACTAAAATACTTACGCCTCATTGATAGTGGTGCAACGCTGTAAATAGCAATAAAATAAGCTTTCAATTCAAACTGCTTAATGGAAATATCGAAATTTAGATTTAAATCAATATTATTGATTAACTAGTGCACTTTTTTAATGATTTTTAGTAATGATTTTTATTTGTAGTACAAGTTAAGTGTTCACTATCTGCACACTAAGTTTGGATGATAAATGTTGTGTAATAACTTAATACTAAGGATCTGGGTTGTGTTAATAATTATAAAACACCCGCTATATGTACTTATAGTGTGAGTTAGAGTCGCAGTAATGTCATTTCCTGAATATTCGATGATTTTCTGACAGTGTTTCTTCATCTTCTCAAATTGACTACGTAGTCATTGTGACATCTGTGGTCTTCTGTAGACCTGCTTCTACTTGTATTGCCTGAGTTCGTTAATTGTGTATAAGGCAATTGTTGACCTCTCCATCTCCAACTTGGGAACACAAATAAATCAAGAATGTTTGTGTCTGGGCGTACGGTGACCTGATGCAGTTCTTCATTTCCAAAAAAATCATTGGTGACTCTTGATACGTGAGGACTGTAATGCAAATGTGGATCTGCCTCAATTGCAATTCGAACTTCTTCAACTAGGCCCAATCTTTTCTGATAAACTTTCCGTTCCCTTCCTTTATTACGCCCAAAGCTTGTTTGTGTCATCCAAATACTCTTTGACAATCTCACTCACCCGCCGTTCAGATATCACATTTCCCTAGGCAGTTACCACCATACGAAATATTTCTGCAGGTTGAAAATTATTTTTCTGAAGTGTTTCAATCATAACATATACATATGTCCGGCCTTTCACCACCTATATTGAACAGTCGAAGTCGAAATTTAAAATTCTAATGAATAAATCGATGCCTATACCTCTGTATTAGCTTAGTCAGTTAATTGAAATACTGCGTATATGTTTCCAATCGATTATAATTTCAATGGTTAAAATGTGGGACAGTCTGCATATCAATTCAAAGTACAAATTCAAATTGAATTGGCTACCAGTTCATAGTCATCATGAAAAATCCATGAATATAATTGTTAATTATTAGAATATTTGCTAATTAAATAAATAAATAATAGAATAAAACGTCGGATTTTTCAGGACGCCCTATATACTGCATATGTGTATGGTTCGTTGTTGGCCTGATTAATAGAATGTACGTAACGTACATATCCATTATCGATTTTTAGTTAGAAAAATTGTAGAAGTGTTCACTATCTGCACACTAAGTGTGGATGATAAATGTTATGTAACTACTTAATACTAAGGATTTGGGTTGTGTTAATAATTATGAATCACCCGGTATAATGTTGTTTATCTGGACACAATATTCACTATATAAATGAAGTTGTTAAACGACGTTTTTCAGGACACCCTACATATAAGTGCAGTCTACTGTAAATCTGTAACAGCCAATGTGAGCAATGCAGGTAATATCATGGTCAATCTGTACGCTTAACAGTTTAGACCAGAAATGGGAGGATCCAGGAGCATTAGTCATCTATAATTCTACGTTTCAAAACAACTTGTTAAATTGTTCTACTTGTATCGACATATTTATTTATTTATAGATGCAACTTATTTAAGATTTTACGCAGAACTAAAGAGGCATGCATTTATTTGGTAAATTAAAAAGATTTGTACATTAAGTAGTCCAATCCTGCATTAAATCATGGTCTCAGTGTTTTCAATACATATCTATGAAAAGTATCTGTGTAATAAATAAAATGCTTTTCCCCCAGCCTTCATCGCAAAATGATTAATTATTTTACTCAAGAAATAGTTGAGCAACTTTTAAAAATTAGCAACATTTTAAACAGTTCTCGTAAAACTCTTGTATAAACAGTTATAGAAGGTTGGCAGTGTTTTTTGGTGTCGAATATTTTTCTTTGAAGTTCAAATTTTCCTAAATAAATCATTTACGGCAGAATCTCTGACCAAGTGTATATAATCAAACAAATGATGCTGCCTGCCAGTATTTTATCAACAAAAACTGCGTTTTCCTAATGAAGGGAGAGCATCCCAAGGAGTCAAAATTTGTGTGTTATTTAATAATTGTCTCTGCGCTGGTGAGTGAAAATTATTTTTGCAAATTTTTCTTTATTTCGTTTGTTTGTCTCTTAAAGTCTATGCTTTCGTCATTAAATGATTATAGCAAATTTTTATTTCACAATTTTTTTTAAAGTCGATAAGAGAAATAAAATCCGCCCTCACCTCATTTGGAGACACGATTTTGATTTACTCAGATTAAACACCGAGATTCCTTTGATGCAGTTCGTCGATCTGATCCGATGATGGAGAGGTCATTACAGTAGATTAATCTACAAAATAATCTTGTTACTATTCAAACGGAATCTAAATTGGAGCTTTTAATGCAATCAACCAGCGCAACCTAAACTTTGTCGACTCTTGTCTTATTTGAGAGAATATTTAGTTAATAACACAGAAATGTTATATATGAAGGCTTAATATCTCCCTGTGGCAAAACTTTGCTGAACAAGCGTGACAAAAGGCACATTTAATTATTAAAAAATAATGCATATAAGTAAGTAATTTAACTTTTTCCCACTCAGACATCCAGGAAATTTTACTATACGGTTATACTTTCAGAACTGCACACATCAAAGGGGTTTCTTAACTAAATAAAATTCAGCAGTCAATCTCTTCAAATATACGTAGAGTAGAATATTTTTCTGGTTTTTATCCGATTTTATTTAGTTTTTTTTTCGCCCGGTTTTATTAATAAACAATAGCACATACATGTTGCAACTGAGCCAGAGGCAAATATGGCTACTTTTACACCAACTTAAGACTTTGATGATTTTGATGTTTTTTGCAAATTGTACAAGTATTGTCAAAATGATAAGGAATGCCAATCAACTGACTAGAATTCATAAAAACAATCTGAGAGAATAGTTTAATATTAGATAAAAAGGTTTGCATTTCTCCATTAAAAATATAATATGTTTTATGAATCACATAGAACAGAAAAAAGGTTCAAAAACACTATGTGCATTACACACGTGACCCCCATGCAGGGGAAAGTTTATCACTCGTGATTGGTGTCACACTCAGCCTGAGACAGTAAATCACTCTATAGTTACGCAAATGCCTATATACAGTATATCAATTGCAATTCATTTGTTCTCCTTCATAAACTATGGTCTACGAAAGACCACATATTCCTGCCAACTCTAGCTGGTACCATAATTGCATTTCTATAAATATTTCAAAGTTTGCCACATGTATCGCGAGAAGTGTCAAATGTATTACAAATTAAGTCGAATGGAATATAAATGAACATTCATCCTTTACGAAACGGCACTGAATATGGAGGATGCGAACGTTGGTGCATAAATGATGTTTCACGTGAAGATTTATACTACACATTCCTAAAAACGTAATTCCTATAGCCATAACTGACCGCGATAAAATGACGCACCTAGTGAAAACTAGAGACCACTTTCAAATTTAAACTGAACAATTACAGTAGGTAGCAGCTCAAGCTAAACCTGGCAAGCTTGAAAACAAGAACACTCGCCCAATTAGCTTACTCCCCCAGATCCGGTCAAAATTGCCGAAACCCTCGTGTTGTCCAATCTACGAACACGCTTTATCTCTCTTCTCGGTCGTAATCAGTATGGTGTTAGGAAGAAATCATCTACGAAGTTTGTCAACGACTTGGGTGTTGGGGCTTGTGTGCTGATTTGTTTCGATTTCTCCAAAGCATTCGACAAGATTTCTTACGCTCATATTCTGGCAAAGTACAGGGATCTCCTCTACCTACCGGGTTTCTACTGTTTCTGAAAAAAACTATTTGATGGATAGACAACAGTGCTTTCGTCATAATCGCTCCAAAGGTTCCTTGAAACAGATTTCAATAAGCGGCGTTCCTCAATGATTTGTGCTACGGCCATCTGTTTTTGGCATATACGTTGCGTCCTTGCAGCCTTTACATAGCACTACATTGGTGATTAAATATATAGACGACACAAGCATTGTTTCAATAAGTGAACGCTATGAACAACATTAATGTCATCAAAGAAGTGATCGCTAATTTTTCCAATTGGTCATATTCTCAACCCCCCCCCCTCAGTCTCAGTAAGACAACTGGTCTGGTGCATTATCAGAGAAATTTTAAAAATATTTCAATGTGTCTTCCCACCATTTGCTTCCAGGAATCAATTCGTTACCTGGGCATTCCGGTTCATGTGGGATAGTCGCATCAATTTTGTTGTCACTCAACGTCTGTATATATATTGCGCCGTATGAAGTGTTATTCCAGTGAGTCCGAATACACTGCACGCACATAAAGTGTATTTACAACGGTCTCATTCCCTCATTCACCCGCCTAGTTTTCATTAGCCTTTCAGTGAATTACAGAATAGATCTCAAAAACATGCCGGATCGTTGACGTAAAATAAAGTGACTATCTCAACACGCGGACGTACACTCTCGTCGCCTTGAGCTTACAAAGCTGTTTAACCTTTCTATCACTGACTGTGACACGCAGATTGCTGATTTATTGCCCTATTGCTGCCTTAGTAGTCGTCCTTCTGTCCTCTTTTCTCGGACTGTATTACGACGCAATTCCCCTTTTCCACTTATAGCTATGCAATTGTCTTCATACTAGAACTCAGTGATTGTAATTTGTATTTTATTTCATGTAATTCTTAGTTTTATTCTGTCTCATTAATTTGATTAGGTTTGTGATTTCCAATTATGTCAAACGTTTTTGTGTCTAGACGTCTAGTCGCGCCTAGAGTGTAAACTAATTTAGAGTTCTATAGCTATATAGAAATTGCGTTATTTTGGAATTTTGAGCATATGAGTATGACATCCGCATTATTTGGCATTTTGGTACGTAAAATATAATTTGACGCTATTGCGAAATATTTGATACTTAATTAATACACTTGACACCTTTTGCAATACATTTGACGACGCATTTTGCAATATATATAATATATGATAAAGGACTGGAAGAGATGCATCACAAGAAAATCTAATTTTAAAAAGAAAAAGAATCGCCAAAACGCTTTGGAATATAAGGAATTTTATGCAACATGTTTCGCTTCATCACGAAGCATCTTCAGGCAGACTGAAATACAAAGTACAGAGAATCTAAATTACAATGACAACTTATACAATTTACAGTTTACAAAAACATACTTACATTTTACAAAGAAACATCCCTCTCTTAATATTTGTTTAGCAAACCATGGTGCTTCTTATTTTTTAAAAGTCTTCAAGTAGTTTTTTGTGTTTCTCCTAGCAGTGTCTTTTGTTTAAGTGACGTTTATATACATTTGCTTCTCTTTTTCCAAAAAATCTTTGTAAAATGTAAGTATGTTTTTGTAAACTGTAAATTGTAAGTTGTGTTTGCATTTTAGATTTTCTGTACTTTGTACTTCAGTCTGCCTGAAGATGCTTCGTGATGAAGCGAAACATATTGCATAAAATTCATTAAGTTCCAAAGAGTTTTGGCAATTATTTTCTTTTCAAACTTAGATTTTCTGATGTTACATCTCTCCCAATCCTTTAACATATAACATATATTTAGACGCTAAAACACTTTTTGAAGGGCAGGACAATATAAATAATTAATAATTTTATTAAATATGATACACCACATTTCGATAGAGTCATCTTTAATGCTGGCTTGAGGTATTTAATACTAAATGCAACGCACAATATTTATAAATGTAGTTATTCAATTAGTAATGTTTTATCATTTTCTCATCCCTCAAGTTAAGGTATTTACTAAGTTGTTTATAAGTTTTCCTGGTTGATTTAAAATTATTTTCCTATCGTATAGCGGGAAGTGAAGTAGACATTACGAGTTTTCAATTATTATCTATCTATCTATATATCGGGTGTTCTGCTTAGTCAAGCAGGTTCACGTTTCATGGCATCATTTTCTCCACTCCGTTCGATTTTCTGCTTTTTGTTTTAGTTTCTTATATGAATCTGCATTTAATTCTGCTAACATGCCTTTTTTTGGCCTTCCTCGTTCACGTTTTCCACGAAATCGTCCTTCTATGATTGTTTTCATCAAGTTATATTTTCTTAAGATGTGACCTATCCACTTTTTCTTCCGTTTCAATATAGTCTGAAGTAAATTACGTATTTCTTTTATCTCTTCGAATACTTCTTC
>JAUYWV010106997.1:0-12906 GCA_032274565.1 Nematoplana nigrocapitula
TTGTGTGTTATTGACGATATAAGTTGGAGCACGTGGTCTTCCGCCAGCAGCCATGATGCACAATTTGAATCGTAACGATATTTAAATACTTACGGTATTTAAACAAAAATAATATTTTTTAGTTTGGGACGCTAAAGTAAGAGATCGCCCTTTAAATATTATTTCTGTATATGAGCGTATTTATGAGTGAACTTTGAACTTAATAGCAGAGTTTATACCAGGTACCCCCTTTGCCCTTTGGAATAAAGTACTATTTCGGAGGACATGACCTCTGAAAATAATTTTTTCTGCGAATTTCACAGTATGAATTAGAGAAAAATATGTAAATTATTAACCATAAAGGATGATTTATAGTTAAAATCAATAAATTTCAAGATTTCACAGCAAGCCAAGCCATTGATAGGAAATATCAAATTATTACATTAGACAGGAATTTCCGGTATAGTAGAAAATATCAAATTATTACACGGGAATTTCCTGTATAATAGCTACTACTTTATATATTTAGTTATAAAGTTGCAAAATTGGTGCAAAGCCCAAAGGGCACTATTGAAGTACAAATGGTATTTTGAGAATTATATTGAAAACAAAAATTCCATAAAACACTCATACTTTATACACTTCATATTGGTTAAATCAATTTAATTATCAATATTGGATTATGTTTTTAAAAAATAGAATAAATAACACTAATAAATTAGAAAACTGTTTCAAGAAAAGCATCCAATAGAAAACTTATCATTTAATTAAAATAATAATAATTTCAAAATTTCAAAATATTATTTTTATTTTAATTTTGTTTCACTTAAGTTTTACTAAAAGAAATTAACTAATTAATATTATAATAATAAAAATATAAAATATATAAATTTTAAAATTAATATATCCATAAATAGATTAAATGACTAAATAAAAATGTCAAAAAAATTTTTATCTCTAAATATTTCCATTTTTTATCATTGATCAAATTATTTTTTGGTAATATATAAACATGATTCCCACCAAAGCCTTAAAATTTAGCATTTTCAAGAAAAATAATTTCTTGAATTGCACTATGTTTAATAAAATGAATATAAGAATTTTTTATTCAAAAAGTGCATAGATTTCGGGAAAATGGATAAACCACCATCAGCTTCTTTTAGCCAGTCAGCACCAATGTCTGCTTCCTCCAGCCTGTCTGCATCAATGTCTGCTTCCTCCAGTCTGTCTGCATTAATGTCTGCTTCTTCCAGCCTATATGCACCAATGCCTGCATTATCTAAGCTCACATTGCAGGTTCTTCCCATGAAATTTTGCAAGCAATGTTGGGTGAAAATCCTAAAGTTGCAAAGAGGGCACTTGTTGTTTGGCCAAATATAAAAATATATCTTCAGGAAATCAGAAAGGCATAGCCAAAAAGCTCCGCAATGAAGCTCCAATCACTCTTGGTGAGGTAGAAAAGTCTGAAATTATTGTTTCAGTTGCTAATGAAATCGAACCCTTCCTGGTCAAATACCAAGATTATTAGCCTATGCTTAGTGTTAGAACTGCAGTTGGAGATGAAAGCATTTCTTGTTGCTGTTTTTAAAAAGATCAAATCTCCTCTCTGCTATAGCCTCTGCTGTAATCTTACATGTCTGGCTCCATATTTCATCCAATTGGATACAGAGAAGAATGTCAGCAATCAAATCACTTTTGTGCTGCAACCCATAAACGAAGCAAAATGGGTGAAAGATGACAATTGTGATATTGTGCAGCATCAGTTTCCTGACTTTTGGAAAGATGGGGAGAACGGGGAGGTGCCGGATCTGAATTGGTGTAGGGTGCATTCGATCCACTTGAGGTGTTGGTAGGTGCGGCGAGTCCTCCATTTGTGGCATGGATCCACGCGCTGAGGATTTCCTCCGCCTTCTTCTTTTCTAGATGCTTTGCGAGTTGTTTTGTCTTTTTATTATCGGGGTATTTGATCCAAGCGGCGAATAATACGCATTGTAGTGCACAAAAGCATACAAAAAATATTATGCCCTGGGGCCGAGTGTTTGAAACTCAAGTTTTTTCCACTTGAGAAATCCGCTTAAGTACGCCTACTTAAGTTTTTGAGCACATCAAATTATTTGGGTTTCTCAAACCATCTTAAGTTATTCCCCTAACTTCTTACACTTAAGTAGGCGCCTGATGAGTCATGAGCAGAAGCATGCTGGCTAGCTTTGTTGCTGGCGCATATACAATTCCCTCTATGCTATTCCAATGATGCACATTTAATAATGTTTGAATTAAAAAGTTGTGGAAGCAGAAACAATTATTTTTAAATGCGGTTCGTATACAAAAGTACTATTCTACCAAATGTTAAAAAATTTGAACGCCGCAGATTTATGTAAATTTAGTAATTTTTTAAATAATCAAATATCATTTATTGTGATTTGATTGGTCTACTTTGGATGCATACTCTATGCATGCAACAGCCAATCGTAGAGGTTATTTTTAGAAACTTTATTCATTACACGTGCATGCACGGAATTCTAACAGAATTGCCTGTTATTAGTTAATGAATTATGAGATAGTCGTGTCGCAAAAGTAAAAATACACCAAATATTATTTAGCTTTTAATCAATTAAATTTACTATATGTACACAAATTAAAATCAATAACGTAAAGGGGGCGGCAAATTTCGTCGTACAGGGGGCACCAACCTTTTCCAGAGGGGGCGCCATAGGTTAAAGTCTTCGTTTTACCCAGTAAGCTATGACTTTCCTAGGGGGGCGCCATAAATTAATGCTATCATTTAACGTAGTATAACTTTCTTAGAGGGGGCCCCAATTATGTTAAAATTGTCATTAAATAGATTATTATTAAAGTCATAGTCAGGCTAAAACTGAATTATGTCCATATGTAAAAGAAATGTTATAGAAAATGCTAAAAAATATTGTAATTTCAGTTGCCGCCTTCCCTGAGAAATGGGAGAAAATTGGGTTGCTCGAAAGCGTACTTAAGTGGAAATTCCTCACTTGTTTAACTTAAGTACAGAATGAGCACACCAATTTACTTAAGTTAGTTTCGAGCAACCGATTTTCCACTTATGTACTGTACTTAAGTTTCGAACACTCGAGCCCTGGCAGTCACTCACATATAAGTATGACATAGAGCAGTAAAAAAGGCTGAGAAGTACGTCGTTAATCATACTAATCAAAAGATTACTCTTCTCCATTTATCCAACGATGTCTATTGATCGTAATGTAAAAACTTGTAAGTTAAATCTCCATATATTTTAAAATCCTAATAATCAATACAAACTGTGAGTTAACAAAAACTGTTGGGTTTTGTACCATACTTAGTAGTTATTTTCCCATGTCGCATGCACATTTAAAAACTCATAATTTCATACTATTTATTTAATATTATAAAATCAATCAAAACAATGCAGAACTTTTCAGAACAATCAAACAACAATAACAACATACAGTCGCCCAGAGGAGAGAATCTAGCGTATTTTCCTTTATTCAAATGAAATTTTCAAAACATTTGTGTCTCTGTTCGCTTCAATAAACATTCGTTTTGATGCTGATGTTGAAGAAATAATCAATTCATTTCCATGGATAACTCGTTTGATTTGAAGTTGATCAACTAAGGATGTTGCCGCTTTTGAGTTATCATTGCAAGTCACAATATTTGAAGTCGAAATTGGGACTGACATTGACTCCTGAGCATTTTTATTAATAGGTGCCAAAGCTGCAGAAGCATTAATGGTTTGCTGACTTGTTCTACTTCTCCTGTATTTACGTAGTGAATCAAGGGATCTGTTGCCACTTCTTTCTTGAATCGTATGTTCTGCAACATCAGCGTCATACATCTGAGAAATGCCTGTTGCTTTACCGCAATGTGCACTGAACCGTCCCTCTCAATTCGGCTCTCGATGCAATTCCACGTATAATTTTTTGACAGATAATTAACCTCCATCGGCTGCTTTGAAAACCGAATTATGTTAATGAGATTGGGGAGAGGACGACGATAAAATGGTGCGTTGTTATCAACTGAATCTTTTGAGACTGTATTTATATTCCGAATAAAGCACAACAATGCCGTGATCTCCGTCTAGAGAATAATATCTCAATGCCTTTGCTTCTCTGTTACGTTTGATTGCTCTCAGCCCACCTTGATTGTTCTTTGCAGTGTTTCCAGTGAAATCAATATACTTTCCTATGTTATCCTCCCCAACCTTGATATCATTCGGTGCTATCCTCCTATGTTCGTCACATCCCCGTAGATGGAAAAACTTAAAATTATAAAAATATACTGTGTGCAGTAAACTTTCGGCAGAGTCAGATCCGAAGATTCGTTGATTCCAACATATTTCTTCGTCTTCTTTACTGAATGCATCAGCTCTCTTGACTTCACTGCCTATCCCACGTCTGCGGAAAGATTCTTATATTTGGCTTCTAATACCCGCCGTAGATAAATAAATCGGTCATCTGTATTATCTAAAACGTTCCATCCAAGTTTACCATTGTCTCTCATATGCCTCAACAGTCCAGTTAATATCAAATCAATACTGTTCGGAGGATATTATTTCTTGTCCTGTCGGCGAACCTCAACAACAAATCTAGCCAAACATGATGACAGGTGTTGTGCTGTTTCAGCAACTTCAAGTAATTCGAGTATTTTTTCTTTGTTTCGCTGGTACCTTTCTGTTTTCCAATTATTGAATACTCCTAATGCCCAGTTTGTGTTTTTGATTGTGTTCTTCTTATTGTTGTCTTTAATCAGTTGTGCTATATCGTCATCATTCAGAATTGTTAATCTACATGCTTCGTTTGCGAGATCTTCCATTTTCAGCGTCTGCTACTGTAATTCTGTCTTCAATTACCAAACTGTGAAAATAACTGATTTTTTAATTTTAATTTATAGATTATTTATATTTATAAATAATGATCAATAATGGTTATTCTCATTTTTAACAGCCGCGATGATATCCCTAAGTATGCTACAAAAGTTATACGATACTAAAGTGTGGTGTATGGCAAGTTTCTGAGTTAGAAAGCACTCGTATTGTGCATAGATCACTCGCTAAAGCTCGTGGTTTTGTAACTGTGAAAATAAATCTCCATACACCACTTTAGCATCGTATAACTATTACATATAAAACAGTATTTATACCCAACCTACCCATATAAGTCTTTAATGATTTTTTCGTTTGAATCACAGGGCATAAATTCAAAATTGTCGTATTTGTGCCCTTTGGATTTCAATGCTTTTCAATTGAGAACCATTTTCCTATAGGAAATAATCAATAATTACAATGAAAAGGATGAAATTAACAGAACACAAAGCATTAGCAAAGCCAGTACACAAACATTAATTCCTAATTATAGCAGATTAACTACACCGTAAAACTATAACTGCAACTCAGTGCTTGTTTTTCAGTTCATATGGATAACATATCAGTCAGTTAAAAGTGCAATTCTGAAACGAACAATTTCTGAAAGTAAATTTCGATGGCCCCAGCTCTCCTTGTGCATTCAGTACTTCTTGGTCAAATGACTTCATTGCAACCACAGACGTTGTTGTAACTCCACCGGTTTTCGATAAACTTGTTGACGTCATTGGAACTTCATTGACTTTAGTTAAACTAATGCTTAAGTCATTTGATATCTTTATTTTCTTTTCATTAGATACCCGTTTTGTGTATCTCAATACACTCTCGCTTCTTTTGTGTCCGGTGACATCTGAATTTCATTTGTATTGTAGCCTTTGTTGGCTAAATTGGTCACCACCGTTGCACGCATACAATAATTCATGTATATTCTAGACAGATTCACTTTTTTAGAAATATCTTTCAGCATGTCACCAAGCTTGTTTTTTCCCAAAACACATTTTGGATAATACCATTCGCCTGATCTACTTACTTTTGGTCTTGGTTTTAAGAATAAAACGTTAACGACTGTATTCAGAGATATTAGAATATTCTATTATCTCTGACTGTATTAAAAAATTAAAATAGCAAAAAACTTTTTTCAGTACCATCACGCTTGCACCCGACTGGCGTCGCCACTGCCTAACATTAAGCTGACTTCTGATTTATTTTATTAATGTAGTCCTGTCTAGCAATTCAACTCCTTATTAATGGTTTTTTCATTGTCAAATAATAAGGCAGGGTGGATTACAATAGTGCATTCTCTAGTTTGAAGGTTAACAGAAACTAGTATTTTCCTGTCCTATCACTTCTATGCCATATATTGCATTATAATATCTAGTGGAATAAAGATACTAATAATAGATAAAATTAATTGTTCTTTATCTTTTTGGGTTATATTACTACTTTCTTTCGAGCAATCTTTACTAGAAGGCTTTGTGTGAGTTCAACTTGGTTTGGGATCATATGTACTATATTGGTGCACCTTTTAGAAAATCAAATTCCAAGATTTTGTAACCCTTGAAATTATCCTATTTTTCAGTTATAATAATAAATTAAAGTAAACAAATTAGATATATCTCTTCAAATGATCCAGTATATTTAATCTAAAGAAGTGTAATGACAAATGTAAAAAATGTAATAATTTTAAGAGTTACTACTTTCTGTTAATTTATTCTGAATTACAGTATCAAATTTCACCTTTTAACATTTACCTAACCTTCTCAGTGCACTGGATTAGCATGTGTTGTACCTTATTTTCAGCTTCCAACTGAAGTCTGGTATTTTAGCCTCCAACTTTTTTCTCCTCACCTTAATAGTTCATGCAAATAATTAACTTTCTGTTTTCTTTTCAGGTTCTTTGCCATCTTCCAGGAATTTTCTTATCAAAGTATATTCATAAAATATAAATTTTATAAATTATATTTACATAAAGAATTTTGATGTTAAATTATTCTGAAAATTATGGATTTGGTATTAAAAGATTGCAAAAAATAGAAAATGTATTAAAATACATTTTGGAGAAGTTATTGACAAAATTCCAAGAATTATTTAGAAAATTTTCTTAACTTACAGATCTTCTCCAAGATTTTAGATGTTTTCAAAATCTAGGATTTCATGGATTTCCAGGATGACATACCAACCCTATATATAGTCATTTATCATTAAGTAATTCTTTTTAAAATGATTTATTTTTTATTTTCAATTTTTTACTTTACTGTTTTATTTTTGTTTTATTTATTGTAATAATATAAAAGCTATATATTATACCATGATATGAATTTCTAATATCTATTTTATATTTTCATGTTATTGTTATATAAAATTTATTTATTTAATCCAATTAAATAGCTAATAGTGCTTAGTAACTTTAAATTGATATGGCTTCTGTATTATTGTTTAGAAGTGATCAAATACCTAGAAATGGTATTTATATGTTTGAAAATTATTCTTATATTTATATAATTTAAAAAATAATTTATTTGGAATAATTGTTGACAAAAATAAAAGATAACATTTTTTATTAGAAATTAAACTTATTCATGAAGTATTTTTAATAAAATAATATATACAGAATGTCAAGTTAAAGATTATTTATATATTAGTATTAAAATGAAAATAAATAAAATCTATGTAATTAGCTTTATTCTTATTAAATTTTTTTGAAAGTTCAAAGAAAGGTTTTGTTTGTGGATGAATAATATTTTTTGATGAATAAATCAAACTTTATTTTGTATGATTTTAGAATATAGAAATGAAATAAACTCATAAATTGATCTAAGTATAATTAGCATGTTTGAATTATATAAAAATTGTTGAAAAACTCTTAATCTAAAAAATGATATAGACCAGTGTAATTAAAGAAATGTTATTTATTCATATAAATAAGCAACATGTAGGTGCACATTTATAGTGTTGAGAATATAGTCTAGGTTTTTTGTTTTGATTGCTGGCCTTAAGTTTGAGAGGTGGAGATTGAGGTCAAGTAATTAGGGTAGAGGTCAAAACAATGTCAGCGACCTAAAACTTTGCATGGATGACCCATTTAACCCTGTGGGTAATATAGGGAAGGGGGTGAGGTTAACTTCTAAGGTTAGGGTCAAGGTCAAGGAGGCTAAAAATGGTGTGAAATGGCCATTTCGGGCAAAAGGAAGCCTCCCACAAAACATTTCATAAAGCAAACGTTGCATCGCACCCCCTGAAAATGGGGGACCAGAATATTCTATTGCCAGCAATGCAGGTACCCTCTGCTAGTCTAGAGATAAAACCCTTTTGCTTATTTGAATTTGAATATTTAAGATGATTTAATAATATAGATTATAGTGAAAGAAATAGTGAAAATGAAGACTAAAGCTATTCATACAGATTTTATTGATACTCATTTTAATACCGTGCAATCATCTTTACCTGACATTCTGAATGTATTGTTTTAATGAAAATGCTTTATAGTTATGAATAAGAGAAATATGTAACATGAAAACTCAAAGTCAAAAGTCAATGTCATATAAATTGTAATTAATTTATAATTATACATAATTTATTTGCACTAAGGCAATGCCAATACTACTTCAGTAGTATATATTACAGGTCTAATATTTTACAGGACAATTGCATAACATTTCTATTTTCATCCATTTAAAAGTACGCCAAACACAAAATATTATCCATAAATAGTACTCAATAGGATACTAGATCATAGTTAAAAAGGGAACTGTAAAAGAATTTTTCACACTGATCGCCTTTGCAATATTTTTTGCATAGGAAAGAAACTACATTTTTAACACATGTGACATTAAACATTGGAAAGTCATCCTGAGACCTGACTAAAAAACTATTTTTTTAAATAAAAATATATATTACTATTAAGAATAAACAACAATTCAGTTTATGAATACTTGATATAAATTTATAAATGCAAGATTACCCATTTAAAAAGATAATCAAATAGAAACTCCTTCTCCATTAGTATGCTAAATATTTCTCTAGCGTCTAAAAATTGTTGACACTTTTGAAATGAATCGTCATATAAATAAAACAAAAATGAAACGTTTTCTTTATCTCATTTTGTGTTTTAGACTATTATGGTCGTATTCTGATATCTTAATCAAATGAGGAACGTTCGAGGTTTGAAGAAACCACTAGGTGTCCTCCAAGTGTTTCACAAGTGTTAAATCGCCGACACCAGACTCTTCCGACTTAAACAGCGCACCCTAACAACAACGTGGAGATTCACGATAATGCACATACAGTACATGTCTGGTGAATCGAATCTGGCCACCGACGCTGCTTCTCGCTACCCATCGCCATCAAACTCAGTAAACCGGCTCAGTATCAACGATCAAATGGAGCACTCCCTTGCCGCCGTTATACAGAGTTAAGCATCCAAGATATCATCGCTTCCATTGTTTCGAATCGTCGACGAAACTGAGAAGGACAGTCATATGCGTTTCCTGCTACAAACTGTTGAAAATGGCTTCCGGATAGAGACAAGGATCTACCACATGCCGAACCCTTCTGGCACTTCAGGGAAGCACTTTTGGTCTTGGATGGCGCCATCATGTTCGCCGATCGTGTTGTAATTCCACCTTCTCTCCGGCGAACTGTCCTCGATAATTTTCATGCCACCCATCGATGGGTACATCCTCAATGGAACTCCGTGCCTTCGCCATTGTTTTCTGGACAGGGATAACAGCTTACATACACGAGGTACGGGCAGCTTGCGACGACTGCAATCGCAACGCCCCATTGCTGCCTTCTCTCCCCGACACACCCACACCCCTCCTTCATAAACCCCATTTGAATCTGTATATGCCAATTTTTTCGATTTCGCAGGCAACGCCTATTTAGTTGTTGGCAATAGACTATCCGGTTGGACAGAGGTCTTCACTTGCCTCCCCCGGCTCTTCACACGCTGGTGCTGCTGGCCTCGTAGGATGCCAGTGATCGCTGTTCGCCACCTTCGGGGTACCTGTAGCAATTTCAAGCGACGGCGGTTCCGAGTTCGTAGCCAGCTTGACTCGTGACTTTCTCAAGCGATGGGATGTCAGACATCGGATCTCCTCTGCCTATTATACGCAGTCTAACGGCAGAGCGGAAGTGGCGGTAAAGGCTACAAAGCGCCTTCTCTGATCCAATATCAGCCCAACTGGTTCACTTGACAACAACCGTTTCCTGCGCGCGCTTTTGCAACAACGAAACACCCCTGACTCTGACTGTGAATTCTTTGGAAAACCGCTGCGAGACTCACTCGCCTTCGTGAATCGCCTGGAAACATTTTCAAACCCCCACATCAGACTCACTTGGCGGGATGCCTGGTCGATTAAAGAATTGTCTCTACGCACACGATATACGCTCGCTCCCAAGAAACGCTTGGGGCTCACGCTCGCTATCAAACGCCTGTACGTCTCGGGGACCAGTGCTTCGATCGTACAAAACGGCGCTAGAAACTACCCAAAGAGGTGGGATAGGACTGGTATGTTGACCGAAGTGTTAGACCACGACAAATACTGCATCAAAATTGATGGCTCTGGCCGGGTAACAACACGGAACCTGCAATTCCTCCGCCATTTTGTTCCCCTTTCCAATGATATCACTTTGCCAAAACCAACCCCATTGTCTCCCTCGGTCTCTAGTGGGCCAAACAAGATCCCCCAAACTTCATTCTCAGTCTTTACAGATGGATCTGCTCACAGTATGCGACCAGCAACGGCCGGTACGGCATTGTTACCCTAGACAACTCTGACGGCTCAGTTATTACAGCTTGCTTCCCTGCTGGAAAAGTTACACCCAGCAAAACAGACGAAGACCGCGCTCTCAACCACGCCCTCACAATGGTGCTGGAAACAGAGATACATACCGACACCTAGGACCGCCGAGGCCCAGCAACCGGGCAACTCCCCATGGCCGCCTCCAAAGGTCGAAAAGGCTCACCGTCTCCAGCACGGCCTCTTGCTCTCCCTGAGCGGCGCGACGTTCATGGTACCGCTCTGTATTCCGTTGTGCCTCTGCTTCCCTCTGAGCCTGTGTCATGAGCTCACGTCGCCGCCACCGGGTGACTGCCTTGGCCTCTCGAGCCTCTTGTCCTCTGCTATTACGCGGCATTCTGACCTACCTTGTTTCAATCTCTTTTCTCTCTCCTCACTCACCCTCTCTCTCCTCTCTGTCCTCTCTCCCTCGTCTTTCTGTTTTCTCTCTCATCAGTCCCCCTCTCCGCTCAGTCCCCCCTCTTTATCTCTTTTCTCTCTCCTCAGTCACCCTCTCATCAGTCGCCCCCTCTCTCTCCGCTCTTCCTCGTTTTTCTCTTTTCTCTCTCCTCAGTCGCCCCTCTCTCCTCTCTCCCTCGTCATTTTCTTTTCTCTCTCCTCAGTCGCCCCACCCCTATCCCTTTTCTCTCTCCTCAGTAGCCCCCTCTCTCTCTCTTTTCTCTCCCTCGTCTTTCTCTTTTCTCTCCCCTCAGTCGCCCTCTCCTCAGTCCCCCCTCTTTATCTCTTTTCTCTCTCCTCAGTCACCCCCTGGTATTTTTCCTTTCTTTAGGACAGTCCAGAAGGAAGTAAGAGACGTCTTCAGCCGCTTCTTGACACTGTAGGGGTAGGGATGGCGCTCTTTAACTTCATGCTACTCGCTACCATCAATAGACATGACAAACAACAAAATATGGAATTGAGTTTTATTTTGTAGTTTATTCATTTAGCATTACAATAATTAATCGCTTATACTATCGTCATCCTCCAGAATGGAGATGGCATTAATGATTGATTGATTGATATTCAGTATATTATATCAGTCACTGCAGAATTCAAATTCCTATGGCTTCTCTTATAGGACAACCCTGACTTTATCAGACACACAGACGGCAGAATTCAAATTCCTATGGCTTCTCCTATAGGCCAAACCCTGACTTTAAGGCCCAAGCCCAAACCAGTAACCAGACCAAAACAAAAATTTGACATGATATTTTCCCCCCATCACCGGAGTTTTGTGCCAAATTCCACATTCATACGTACTGACGTTTTTGAGTTATTCACGATTTTATTGGTGCTGGACGTTACGTAATTAATAATATAGATTTGCTATTTAAAAATAAAGTTATACATACCCAGGTTTATGTTGCAAAGTAGGGGGGGGGCGGCTTAAATGTGGACCTACGAATTTAGTAAAATTTAGAAAGCAAAAGTAGGGGGGTCGACTTATACACGAGTATATACGGTAGTTTGTTGTATAAAGAATATGTCTTTTAGCATTTTATATTTCTTAAAGTGCTAGATTAATTGCAAATAGTAAATACATTTCTTAGATATATAAAGGAGAAAAAAGTTGCATCTTACATTAAATGTCTAAGATTAGGAGTTTATTTACAGAATACCCTTCATTAACAATACATGGACATAGCTTGGTGTGAGTTGGTAATTGAATACGGGGTCTATCACCCCAGAGTTCACAACCTTAACCACTGTGCAAGAGTTTTTCTTAATGAATATACAATATAGGCTTGGACAGGTTAAGGAAAATACTTTTCATTCATATTTCTATATAAAATAACATGCCATCATTTTATTATCAGAAATTAAGTTTCATCCAAATTAAATTTTGCATAATATTTCTATGTTAACAATAAATAACCTTAAACAAAATTATCATAAAATAGTTAATTGCATGTCAAAACAATAAAGAAGTTGACAGCTGAATGAAGAGTTCCAGGTTTGAGACATATTAAAAAATAGTTTTAATTCTATATTACAACTTCTTCTAATTAGGGGGAATACTATCAACAGCAGTGGAGGAAGTGAGTCATTCGGAGAACAAGGCTGGAATGGTTGTGGTTCAGAAAGCTATCATCTGCTTTGTGTAAAAGATGTCTATCTCTGGTGCTGAGAAGAATAAACTACTCAACTTGTGTGAGATCAATGATGATATATGGCTCAGAGGCATGGGTGATTGGGAAGGGGAGGAAGGACTATGTGCACCCCTGAAGATGTCTATCGCTGGTGCTGAGAGGAAGAATCTACTCAACCTGTATGATG
>JAUYWV010107008.1:0-12906 GCA_032274565.1 Nematoplana nigrocapitula
TCCCTGCAGGGCAATGAGAGGGCCGATGCTCTTGCCAAGGCCGGTGCCTCCTCTACCGCTATTGCCCCAATCTCCTTTGCCTCCTCTTCTTACATTCACCACTCTCTCCTTTCTCCCTGTGTTCGTCACTTCGCAACAAACTCTTCGACAGCCAGATCCCAATACTTCACCTGGTGAACTTCTCCATCCCTGTTCTACCCGTTGCGAACTTTCGCGCCTTCGCTGCAACGGGCACTCCACCCTCCTTGCATCTTACCTCCATCGAATCAGCCTGTTCGATTCCCCCACTTGCCCTTCCTGTGGTGAAGGCCTGCAGGATCTTTCTCACCTTCTTCTCTCTTGTCCCTCATCTTCAGGCCTCCGTCTTGCCTCTTTAGTGAGATGACGAGCCTTCTCGACCTATGGAGGCGACCTCGGGGAGTTGCCCAGTTGCTGTGTCTCGTGGGCCCCGCGCCGCCCCATCCCCCATCCTCCGGATGGGTCGGGGTAAACAAACAAACTAACTAATCCGTCTGCTCGCCTCGGCTGTACTTCAACTTTCTCCTTTCGCATGCAGCTTACGTCTTCAGACCGAATCTCTATGTATATATAGAACGCCTACACTGGCAATCCTTCCTCTTCATTAATATTGATGTTGCATGTAGATTTTGTTTTGAAGTGAAGGAGGCTTTGTATAAGTAAGAAATCTGACTTTATAGTCTACACCTCAAATTCCAAATATTTATAATCCAAGTTCCTAATTGCGTTTATCTATTCTAGTGTTGTCTGTGGTATTGCTAATTTTTGTTCTCTTGATTTGATGTTATTCCCTATGGCGTGGTCATTGAAGCAAGGATTGTTCCCGACCCATCAGGCGGATGCAATGCAATGTTTTTTACCGGAGTCCCAGAAGTCTTTATATTATTATTATTATTATTATTATTATTATCCATTTTGCTACTCCCTGTTCTTTCACCTCTTCTCGCTTTCTGAGTTTCGTTTTTGTTATTCATAAGATAGAAACAGGCACTATTGAGAAAACTAGGGACTATTGAAGGAGGGGAACCAGAATGCCTGTGGATAGAGGGGATCGAATCACTGTTGAAAGATGTGATTTAGGAATGGTAAAAGAGGAAGACTGGGTGCTATGTCGAGAACCCTAGGCGCTAGAAGGATCGGACTAGACAATGCGGAAACATGAAAACTAGGTGTTCTTTATTCTGGCAATACGAGTAGTATGCAAATGTCATTCTAGACCACCGTCTTTCCCGGGCTCCGGGGGGGGGGGGGGCAAAGGAGGTTGCCTGTATATGATTGCGGGAATAATCGTGTTTTAAATCATTTTCTTTTCCTCTCTCTAATGGTAGACACAAATATATCGACACTAATTTCGCTTCTCCTCACGTCGCTTTTTGAGTTTCATTTTGTCTCATTTTTCTCTTTGAACTCGAATTTTCGAATTAATCAAGAAAAGGTGCGTTGCGGAAATCCGTTCCAAGAAAAATTTGTGCGGATTGCGAGGTTTTCGGATTAATAACGGAGTCCGAATTAACTAGGCTTCGCTTCAGTGTATAATTGACCGAAATGTGTTTTCCCCAACCCACAGCCCCTCCACCGTCGCTTCTTAACACATCCGTTAATGGAGAAGAGGACCAGGAGGAGGAGGACAAGTGGGTCGACGGTGTTGGTCAATTGGTGGTCACCGATCCTGGCCTGGTCGAGAAGTCGAATCTCAACCTGTGTGCGTCGAGCGCAAGTGGAGAAGAAAAGAAGAAGGACAATACGAAGGAGAAGTTACCGGACGGTGTCGGTCAGTTGGTGGTCACCGATCCTGACCTGATCGAGAAGTCGAACCTCAACCGGCAATTTCTCTTCCGGGCCGAACACATCCGCAAACCCAAGAGTACGACAGCCTGCGCGGCAGTGCAGGAGATAAATCCAAGAATAAATGTGATACCGCACCAGGAAAAGAGTGAGTTCAATGACATATATCACGACCAGAAGGCGTGTTAGGAGAGTAGAACAACGGCCCTATTACAAAGGGCGTGAGACTAGGCGCTCATGATAAAAAATGAAAAAACTCAATATTTTTTAGAGATGTGAACTAGGGACTGTTCAAACGAGGGTGCAAAACGCCTATGGAGAGAGGAGAACTAGGTGCTAATGAGAGGAGAACTATACTCGACGGAAAGTCGAGAACTAGACGCTGTGGAAAGCGGAGAATAAGGCGATGGGGTAAAAGGAGAACTCTTGTGTTGAGGAATCAAAGTGGTTTGAATGAATATACTAGAGTCGACACGTCCATATTAAGACAGGGATCTATATGAGATTTGATTGAATGACCTTTCGGCCAATCAGAAGCTACGATTTTCCACATTTACTATAACTGCAGCTATCCAACTTATTGTACAAAGTTATTTAATTTATTAATATTAAAAATATAATAAAAATATTGCTAACAATAATAAAATTACTACTAATAATTATTACATTATAATAATAATATTTTTTAAATTTTAATATTATATTTATATGTTATTAATAAATTAAATTTGTTGAATAACGAAAAATAATCTTTCAATCACAGAAGGTGCGTTCTCGGGTTGTCTCATTCAGAGACATGTCTGATAACTTTGTACAATAAGTTGCGCGGATAGATGCAGCAATAGTAAATGTGGAATAACATAGCAAGTGCTTGTTCTGCACTCGCGCCCTATATATCCTATGACTAAGAGAATCATATTCTGTTGCGCGTGTCTAATCTATATAGTTAATCTATTCAAACCTCTCTGTGATGAATGAAAATATTTACGCAGCGTTGGGGGGAATAATGTTCGGAGAAAATATACTCCGCCGATGGTTATAGTTAACTTAACGTGTTTCAGCGTCGAATAAACGAACTCCGGTGGCTGATAGAAACTCTGCTGGAGTGTTTTTGACCATCGAATAAACCGTTCAGGCAATTCACACGAGGGTTACTCTACAAGCGTGGAAACTGAACTACATGTAGGACACCGACGCGACTCCGAACTGTCGCCGAGCGAGCGAGACTGAACCCAATGTTGGACAGCACAGATCTAGATCGCCGAGCGTGGGAACAACTCCACTCATAGTGAAATACAAACTCAACATAAACAAATCACGATCACAATTGACAACAAATTAAGATAGCAGTATACTGTAGAAAATAATATAGACACCTATGTCAAAGACCCTATACATATCGCAACAATAACTATGATGAAACACAATCTGAAAAAAATATGATCAGAGTGAATGGATGTCTTTTTAGGTGCATTAATTACGAACTTCCTAATTCAACAGCTGATACAGCTTTGCCCAATTTATATTTGCCTGGCCTCAGATTATAGTAGAGAATGTCCCAACGGTTCCAGTGAATTCGGTTAGTCTTCTGGGAGCCCACATCAGTTTTGTTCTCACATGAGACTGTAACGTTAATTTTTTGTTAAAAAGTAAGCAAACGTTTATGTTCTATAATGATGTTGAAAAGACTCATGTTTTTTTCCGAAAGGATCATGTAGTTTTACACAACTATAATTCGTTCAGTCCTGGAATATGTTTGTCCTGCGTGGCACACAATTTTTTCAACAGAACAGCACGAAATGATCGATAATATCCAGAAAAGCGTAATGAAGTTTGTTTTTCCAGAAATGACCTACGATTAAGCCCTAGCAGTCAGTGATATCATAAGCCTAGAGTGTAGATGAGAATCCAGCACGAAAGAGGTTTCCTCCAAATTAGGCTTGGCCTTTTCGATTAGTTGTGGAAATATTCTCGACCCCCCTCCTGACGTTAATCTACGTAATATGTCCTCTTTATTATCCGTTGTGAAGCCCAAAGATTTCAGAGGAGTTTATTACCATATGGACTATCTCACTTTTCCTAATTGTTGCTGTATTTTGCTCGTGTTTTGTACTGAATCATCAAACTTATGGTTTCATATCCGTACTTGAATATTACTTTATTATTATTATTTTGCGAAGATATAATGTAGATAAATTTGGATAACTAATATGAAAAAAAAGGAGAATCACCAAGCTTAAGACAAACATTTAATACAGTTTAGACTGGTTTCTATAAATCACCATCATCATCATTCTCAGACATTTAAAATCAAATAACATAGTAACAAAAACACGAAAACATTTAATACGTGACGGTGTCTCATGTTGATCCCAGTCACCATCTATCGAGTGTTCTGCTTTTGTCAAGCAGACTCACATTTATAGCATCCACTTTTTTCTACTCCTTGTAATTTTCTGCTTTATCTTTTAGATTTTTATATGAATATGCATTTAATTCTGGTAGCATGCCATTTCTTCGCTTTTCGTGTCCACATTTTCCGCGACATCGTCCTTCTATGATTGTTTTCATTATAGATTATCTTTTCTTATGTTGTGACCAATCTAGTTCTTCTTCCGTTTCAATAGAGTTTGAATTAAATTATATATGTCTTTCTTTTATCTCTTCCAATGCGTCGTCATTGGTTTTCCGATCCTGTCATAATATTCTCAGCATTTGTCTCCATATGTACATTTCAAATTCTTCTATCTTTTTTCGTATCACTTGCTTGGAGTGTCCATGTTTCTGATCCATAAAGGGCTGCACTCCATATTATTGATTTGACAATTTTTCTTAGTTTCTATGTGTGAAGGCTTGCATAGCCATGGCAATTATTGTTCTTATTTTTTCATGGCATCTACCATCCGATGTAATAATATAAAGCTTCACAACTTTTCACTTGTTCTATTTCTTTATTTTCTAATTTTATGTTCATCTATCATTATCCGATTTCAAGATCCGCATTATTTTTGTTTTCTGTATATTTATTTTCATATTGCATTTTGCAGCTGTGCTATTCAGGTTGTCCATTTTCTTTATATGCATCTGCAAATCTGATATCTTTGATGAGTTCACCTCCTACTTTTATTCCTTCTTCCATATGATCCAGTGCTTCAATCATCAAACTTTCTGTAGAATAACAGTGGGGAGAGAAGACATCCTTGCCGCATCATACCTCCTTGATTTTCTGACAATTTGCCTGAACACTTTGGAAAGGGTATCATTTACTAAGAGTAACGATCTCCTGTCAGTTGATTGTAATTTGTCGCTTTTGACGGTGGTTTTATTTCGGCTGGGACATTGCGGTCGCAGCCATGAAATAATTTCGGTTGATGCACCCCATCAAAGTCGGTCAGTTGAAACACTTTCACAAAAAATTATTTCGTATAGGCACTTCCAAAACGTCTGTATTTCATTCTTGAAAAATGTCTTTACAACTTATGTTAATAATGAGAGAAAAGTGCGGAACTTAGGAGAGTCCGTGACAAAATGGGCAAAAGCGAACACATCGATATTTCTATGTTATAAGTTGTTTTAATATAGCATGTTTTTGTTTCACTGTATTAATAAATGGGAGTACGAAAAAATGCATTTAATTCGATTTACTTCTAGAGTGCGAGCCATTATTGCATATCAAAAATATCTGCTAGGTTTTTATGTAACTATTTATTATTTTTCATTTATTGCTATCGATCGATGACGTAGCGCACGCTCATTGGCCCAAATCTAGGTCTATTTCAATATCAACGCAAGGTGCTTGGCAGTCACCATTGGGTCGTTGCTAGCGTTGCTAAAGTTAAAATATTTATAAGTTCTACAGAACAACTTTTGCATTTCGTAAATTGATTTTTGAGTGATTATTTTTCAAGGGAAACGGACCCATTTTTCAGTATCATCCTTCTGTTTATTTATTCTCAGCCTTATCTTTATACACCTAGTTTGTAAAATAAAACCAAAAAATATCTGTCTAATATATAACGCGTCTCGTTTTTAAAGATAAAAAAACTTTATAATTCTTAACGAATAATGAAAAATCAAATATATCACAATTAAGTGGAAAAGTAAACTTAAACTTATTCTCGGAAAGTATTCATATTCACAGAACAATATCTATACAACGCTTTCAATGTGGAGTTCTCCATACGTTTTCACTTACGATAATTTTGATTGACGACAAAGTCAGTAGAACTATTTTATTGCAACTTTTGTTACGTCTATTTTTAATTTCGCATTAGTGATGCACTGTATATTAAAAATACGAAAAAGGAAACGAAAAATCAGGCCAATTCTATCGCGACCGGTTTCGCCAATGCATTATAAGCATTTTCAAGCAATTTCACAAGAATAATCAAACAATAAGTTAAACAAACACAAACGTTAGGTTACAGATAGAAAGTAATAAGCGGTCTTCGTTTTCTTGGTTGTCCCGCTTTGAATCTGACCAAACGTCTGAAACGGCTTATTGACAACGATGGATTGAGGACCTTCTTCAGGTCAGTGAAGGTTGGCTCCTATGGGAACAACAAGGATGCTATATCTCGTGGACCCCTAGCTAGTGTCCTGTACCAATTTACTCGATCGTGGCACGTTCCATTTGGACGAACAAAACGACATTTAGCCACGCGCGTGAACGAACATCGAAAGGGCCCTGGAGCAATGTATGAACATCTCCTCAAGTGTGCTGTGCAATTAACCTCGATCAATTCCGCACACTGTGTACTGGTCGTGACAATTTCGATCTGACAATTCGGGTGGCGATTCACATCAAGGTCTGCTCCCCTTCTCTGAACACTTCTTTGGCAAATAATTGTGCTTCTCGTACTTTCGGTCTGTTTTTAAGTAATTGTTAATCTGTATGTAACCTAGCGTTCGTTATATAAACTCATTGTTCGATTATTCTGTTAGTCTCCCCTTTTGAAATTGCTTGAAAATACTTATAATGTATAAGCGAAACCGGTCGCGATTAAAGGTCTATAATGTTGTACACTATAGCCTGATTTTTCTTTTCCATATTAGAATTCGTTATCTCTACCCCAGTATATTAAAAACTTTCCCTTTTGAATATGTACATTAATTAATAGAACGTGCGCAATGCCCTCGATTAAATATAGTACATACAACAAAATGGAAACAACTAATATATAAATTAATTAAGGGAAACCTAATAATTTCAAATTAAATATATGAATACTACAAATTCATTCTTTTGATCTTGCAACTTTCTGAAATCTCCTGGCATTTGCCCGCACCTTTATCTATTTGTGTTGAAGTTTTCCTTATTTTGATTGACGGAAAATTCTTTTTTGATTTAAATTGACTTATTGATTTTAGTTATTTATAGCAAAATTATTATTGGAAATACTGCTTATCAGTAAAATTTAAAAATCTCATGTGTTTTAAGTTTATATTTTCATTTTTAACAGGCATTCTCTTCCCGATTAAATAAACCATAAACACGTTCCAGCAGTCCTTATAGACGTTTATTTTTTTCTCAAAAATATAACATTATTAAATTCTATGTACAATGAGAGGTAACAAAGGGCCTAATCATTTACTTAAGTCTGAATGAGATCTGCAGAAAAGGGGAACATTTGAATTAGAACTTGAAGATAAATTCGTTTTGTTTAAATAAGTAAATTCCAATTATAACTGAACGTGAGATCTATTCAGTACACCCGCAACCCAATTGTAACTACGCATATATTGATTGCTACACTTTTTGATGCCCATCTCTTGAAACTTCCTCATCGTTTCGCTGTTTCTTTTACTCTATCGTGTAGGATAGAATTGGTTTTCTTGGCTGGCATGAAAAAAGGAGAGGGGAGGTGAGTGTCCCAAAAATAGGTTGCTAATGTTATCCATTAATCTTCCTTGCTTTGTCCCCCCCCCCCCCGTCGACAATTTAATTCCTTAGTGATTCTTGACACAGCATCTCTTCTAATTGTGTTTCTGTGTTTTGAAGAAAATGTTTTTTTTTATAAAATACCACTTTCCTACGAGAAGATACACAATAACGACAAAAGATTAAAGAGGTTTAGATACTGAATATTTGAACAACCGCTCTGTGTGGTTATGCAGTACATTCATCGTCGTATATTAAAACAAGACTGTGAAATGTTACATATACAGTACTTGGACACATTCGTTTACCCTTTTTGGTCAATCCAAGTGCCAATGAATTTGGTCCTCGGTCGAAAGCATATAGGCTTAATAAATACAGCTAAGGCTCTAGTCACAGCTAGTAGTTTACTGTCTTGCGCTCTGAAGGGTTTTATATTCTCCTCTGTACTGTATTTATAGTATACGTGAGAATATAAAACAAAAAAGTCAAGCAGAGCGCTACATCTCGATTCGTCCTGTGTATTCACTAGTTGATTGGCATGTCGCATCACACAAGGCCGGGGTGATTGTGAACAACTCCCATGTCGATCATTTTATGACGATATTTCGCAATTTTTTGTATCCCTGATGCCGCAGTTGTCGAATATTGAACCTGAGCCATCTGCAGGTTTCGTTATCTGTCGACATGACGTATTCTCCTAAACTCCCCGATCCATGCCGATGAATTCTGTAGTTTGGGTTAGCAGGGCGTAATAGCTCCTTGCCAGATGGTCTAGGTCCTTAATCTTCGTCCTCTTATTGATCATAACTTTATACAGCTGTGGGTACTCCAGGTTTTGTTTTTCACATTCGTTTTGGTGGGTCACTTTCACCGAGTCCACGTTGACAGCTGCAAGATGTTGGTTAGTTGATTCAATTGCCCGTTCCTAATTCTCATCAACGTTCTCATTTTCCCATTGTCAAAATGAGCTGCCGTCCAGTTTAGTGTGCTGGTGAACTTTCTGGCCAGATGGATTTGTTCATCCAAGTGTACAAATACTCACCCGTGGACTAAATTCATTGACACTCGGACTAAACTGACTGGAGGGAGATAAGTGCTATATTTATGAAAATTGAAGGCAGAAAAACATTTTTTGAAAAAGCTTTCTGTTATACTATGCGGTTTACTGCACGAATTGCTGTGTATGAAGTTCTATTTAAACCACAGTATTATGCATTTGCCATTAATCCTGAGATTTGTAAACTATCGAGCCGTAAATGAGATTTGTATGTGTTATGACAAATGCTGAGATTTACAGACAAACAGTGTGTTTTATAGTCTTATAGAAACAGAATTAGATAAAGTAACAGACAAAAGGGACATATTTGCAATGACTATTCCGCACTATTAGATAATACAATTATAATTTAGCTGAAGGAAAGTTGAATTAGCTAAAGATTTGAAACGTATAAGATCAGGTTGGGGTCGATAAATAATAAATGGCTATTTATGACAATGGAATAAATGGATAAAGTTTACAAATAAAAAGGTTGCTCTTTGCGTACTGTAACTGCAATAAAGTTGATATTAAATTAACAACTTCTGTAAAAATCATTTACTGCCAATTAAATCAACAATTTCAAAACTTTTCTTTTGGCTTATCTGAAACACTGAAGAAATTTATAACTATTACTTTTGGGGAGATTGCAGAGGTCAATATTATAGACTAACCGGAAATTAAAATACCCAGCTTAATTCCTTCAACAAGACGTGCATTTGTCTATATTTTCTATATGTGGTACATTTTCTGCTAGTCTTATCTCAATCGAATTAGTCAACATTTTATGTGCTTACTACTTGAAAGATTGACAAGAGTTAAACCTTCAGGTAAATAGGCATGCGGGAAACACTTGCAGGAATGCAGTTATCGATTTAAAGAGAAGTTATAAGTTGAATTATTCACGATTGACCTAATTCAAACTAGACAGGACACAAGGGACTCTCTCTCTGTGCGAACCCACTAACCTCTTATCTTTCTCCAAAAGAAGAAACAGTCGGAAGGGAGTCTCTGATCAATCGATTACATATTCATTTCCAAATAAAACTACTCAAATTTTATTTGTTATGAACTTTTTCTTTACTCGAAACAATATCTGATCATCATTTTTCTATTGTCTATTTTGTTGATAATTACAGTATGCATTTAGTGATAAATCAGGCGCTATCACAAAAGTTTGAGATTGCTTGTTCATTGATTACATTGATCGATATTTTTCAAATGTAATCGATAGAACGTTTTTTTAAGTGTGCTTTTTTCATTGTATAATGTTAAGTCAAAGAGAAAATATTTGCCAGAATAATATGCAATTGACGTGTTAAACAGATATTATTTCGTAATTGAACATAATTTTCTTTAAATACAGTAGTAAGAAAATTGTAATTTTAGATCAGTTTTCTATTCCTCCAATAATAATTACTTTCGTTACTCATCATAGCTTTGTAAAGTTATAGCCTTACTTATTGATTTTTCCCTTCCCATCTTTTAACCTCTTTCCTCTTGTCCCCTATATATAATCCTATACATTTCCTCTTACTACTTCTCTCTTACCATTCGCTTTCTCCTACTCACTTCACCTTCATTATCCTCTATAAATGTCACATTTCAATTCACCTTACCACTGAGCACCAGCTTTCCTTATCTGCACAATCCTTCCCCTGTTCTCTCTAAGCATTCACCCATTGCGCGCTTCTTCCTTCACCATTCGATCATTCTAGAAATGTTTTTTTTTAATTGCGTGTTACAGGAACTGTCAAGGTTAAGTAAATATGTATATATCAATATATTTTGGTCATTCATATTGGTTAGAGACATAATGTGTATTTTATTTTTAAGTTTTCAGAATCAAATCGTGTTTATTTTCCCTTGGAATTTGACATTATCACAGCACACACATTGTAGTCACACATCTCCATAGAGGTGTTTCATTTTCATGTGTAGGCCGCCTGCAGTTTAAAAAGAGTCATATCCATAAACAAATCCCATATAAAATTGGACAGAAAATACAAAATGTCGCACCTAATAGATTATTAAATTTGAGCACAAACTTCAAATCTACACCCGTGCTCCCTAGATGAGATTGGGGAAATAATGGCTTCTTGCTCGGAGACTCAATCAATTTTCATGCGTGATATTATGTTTCCCGAAGATTCTGATATCTTCTTCCGAAGTCCGCAAAGCCGATTCTCAAACCTGGCTCCCCCTTCGTCTCCCTCACTGTTCTTCTTCTACTTGTAATCTGCTGCTGCGAAACTTTAGACCTTCTTCTGATTATTATCTCCCCAAGCAAAGCAAAAGCACACGATAGCAGAGACTGCCACAGGCCAAACACAGTCTCTACTGTACGTGTGTGTGGCAATACGGACAACAGACGAGCAAACTTAGGACTGTGTTGAGATTCTTCTTTTTCTGTCTGTTTCTTGGGGCGAAACACACAAGTCAGGAAGGAGTCTGCCGTTAATGACCCGCACCGGGGGCTACGGAATTGTTTTTCCCCTCGCCTTCCCTCTTTTCTGGTAGTTCTGCCAATTGTTCGACCGTTCATCTGTCCACGAAGTTCGTCTGCTTGCTGAGACTGACACCTTACGTGAACGAGAAAGGGTGTGGTGTGTGTGTGTTGAAAGGATCAAGTAGAAGGAACAGGAAGGGGGGCAATTGGAGAAGGAGAATACAAGAGAGAGAGAGAGGAGTTGCGTTCCACCAACGCAACGCGCTTCCCCGGGAAATGCCAGCCAGAGGAGAACGAGCGGGGGAAGAGGGTACACATTTTAATTTCAGCCTTCTCCGACTGCTCTCTGTACTCTTGGCATTGCATTGGCTGACTAGCCGCCTCCTGGTTGTTGGTTGGGACAAGACCTCCAATGCGTTTGCAGTATGTAAGGAGGAGAAGTAAGAAGTACACACGGCCAAGGGGAGATTCCCAACTTTGCTACTATTTATTCCACTCTTGTGAAAAGACAAAGGGAATTCACGATCTGTAGCCCCGTGGGAACACACATTATTAAGTCTGTCTGCTTGTCTGTCTCCGTCTGTGTTTCATTTTTTTGGGAATGTCTTCTTGTACAATGGACTGATCGCAGGCTCCCCTCGTGCTAGTACCGCCCCGATCGCCTCGATCCGGTTCAGCAGACGTTATCGTTTTTGGTATATATGTATAGCAGCTGAAAACAATACATGCAAAATTGCGACGCAGTTGAAATTCTCGGATTTACTAGCTCCTCTGTGCTTTTTTGTCTCTCTTGGAAACTGCCTGTTTTATGGGTAGTCTAATATCATCAACAGTGTTCTTTTAGAGAACAATAGAAATACATTTTCGATATATCTGGAAATTAACACACGGTAGTCATGTTGTACAGACTCCGTATTTCGTTGTAATATTGAAAAGGGAGCACCAAAATCAATGGCCTGTCATTGTTTGAAAATTGTTGGTAAGTTTGGACGAAACATATTTTTAAAAACTATAAATCAATGAAACAGTTTTCGTTTAATCAGGGCTAAATTAACAATTTTATATGAACTGCTGGAAGAGGCCTATACTTGTTGTATTGTCTAGATTGCATTTTTGCTAATTTACTAGTACGAAAACTCTTTATTTGTAATAAGATCTAGTCTATGTCTATTCTCTCATTCAGAAAATTCTTCAGTCTTTGCATCATGATGATATACGTCATGATAAAAATAGTTTAATTTATAAATGGAATGTCAATGTTTGTTCTGCAATTCTTAACAAAAATGGACTAGCTTTCTTCATTAATTTTAATATGTCTGCGTTTGTGGCATCAACTCTTTGTCTTTATATAATTTGTATAAATAAGACATGTACATAAAAGAAAATATATTAACATTTAATTTAATGGCCTATCTTCTGACAAAGCGAATAAGTAAATACGTACAATAAAACATGGCAGACCTGAATAAAGTAGAACCATACTATACTTTTACGAATTTGTACAATATTTTGTTGCAAGACAATCATTTCATACACACTTGCATGCTTATGCAGGCCCGGCGCTGCCGGGGGGCAGGGCAGGCATGTGCCCCCCAAAAAATTATGTTTTAGCCCTTCCGATTATGTAGGTGCCCCTTCTGACAATGTAACCCGTGCCCTACTGACTATATGTAGGTGCACCTTCAATCTTACGTTTTAAAGTTAGTACCTCTGATTGCACTGTGTGTGACTTATAAA
>JAUYWV010107019.1:0-12904 GCA_032274565.1 Nematoplana nigrocapitula
GTAGTAGGTCAAAAAACACATAAAACATATGTAAATATACTGTATATACGAAAATTCAAAGTTACCCCCATCAAAGTGTCAAAACTTGGGAAAATTAAAACTGTAAATTTAGAATAATATGCTCTCAGAGGGCCTTATTTGACACCTTATTTTTCAAAATTTTCCGGTTTTTTGAAAATTATGAAATAGAATGCCTGAATACTTGTTTTACACAAACATTAATGGCAATCAGGATAACAATCAACAGTAGATACTGAAATTAAGATACTGGAGGCATTGTATCGAATTTTTATTTCAACTCTCTCATTGTGATGTAGGGATTTTAATCAACCCTTTCGTTTTCTTTCCGCCAAGTTTTCGTACAGGGGAGTCGTACTTTGTTTCTCCACCTCTGGTTAGTTAACTTTCAGCGTAGAATAAACGAACTCCGGTGGAGGATAAAAACTAGTTGTTCTCTGCTGGAGTTGTTTTGATCATAGACAGGCCTGTGACAGCTCCTATATTTCCTATATTTTTAAAGTTCCTATGCACTCCTATATTTCTGAAGTTTCTCCTATATAGCTCCTCAGATGTCCTCGAATTTCAGAAATTTGGCAAATTTCTCTTCGAATTTTCAGTCTATATCTAGAAATATTTTTATGAGTCATTTCATGATGTCCTGGCCAAGACATTAAAATGCATCCAGAAAACAAATTATATATTTTTTGTTTCATGATTGTCATGGGTAAGACATTAAACTGCATGCAGAAATAAACTATTTCTAATTATTGTTATTTTTCAATTATTGATCTATTGCGTTAATTTGGAATCAGTTATTTGTTTCATCAATGCTCTCCACAAATTGGAATTGATTCTTAAAGATCCATATTTTTATTGTTTCAGTAATGTCTGTTTGAATAATTAAAATTCGTAAACATGTCCAAGTTACTTAGCTGCATTTTTAAAGGCATTATGTTCCATCTTTTTATCAAGCTCTAACATTTTATTTTACTTTTAAAATTTTGACTGTGACAATTTGATTTATGTTTATTGTTTATTATTCATTCATTGTATTTGTGCATATTAAGTCTACAGAAACAGATTGTGTACCATCTGTAGGATTGTTGTATTACCTTAAAATATCTACATTTTTACTAAAAATCGATAGTGGTATTTGTCTTCTCGAATTTACTTTGTCCAAAACAGTGGACACCCTGGCATTAGATTATGTGGGCAAAGCTATTGATAAAGAAATGGATGTGACCAGGAGTTTAATGGAAGTATTTATATACTGTAAGTTTATATATATACTCCTATATTTTTGCCCCCATACCAACCTCCTATAATTTTTAAAAAGTGCTGTCACCACGGGCCTGTCATAGAACACATATTCAACATATAGTGGTCATCAAGACAAAAACATTCATTTTTCAATAAAAACAATAACACGTGATCAAAAGGATTCTCTGCACTGAAAAGCGCTGAATTACTGATATCCACTTCCAAAGATATACATTTTCAATTCCCCCGGGAGTGTCGATTTTCATTCCTCTGCTTTCCTCGCACTTTTGGGTCTACGTGGATGGTTCTGCCTCACCGTGTCGTCCCTGTAAAAGATATTTAAAATAAATAAAATTATTATTATTTAAGTACTGCTTTCTTCTTGATCTCTTCCTTGTCCTTGTCGTCCCTCTAACATCATTAGATAAATTTAAAAAAAATTTTTAAGTACGTCAATCTTACCTTTGACTAGACATCGACTGAAGTACCTTTATCTTTTTGGACTTTTCTGTGTCCGTGCTCTGGAACCCTTTGTGCATTTTTCATAATAGAATCACTCACTCGCTTATATACGAACGCACAGATTTGCCGACGTGACGTTGCAAATAATCTGTTCATCCACACCACATTGAAATAGTCTCTTGCAGAATGTAGCACGTAGATTGTCCAGGGTGAATTTTTTGTCCAAATAGTTCTTTTGGAACATTTTCTACTGTGTGTACACCGATGATGCTTATTCTCTGTCGACTCGGAGTATATCCTATTTATAATACTAGACATGCGGCCAAGTGTCGTTTCTTATCCTCTGGAGTCGTACGCCGATACGACTCTGCTTGGGAGATCCACGAATCCTCTTTGAAAGATTTCCGCTTTCTTCTGTATTACAAAAAATGGAATTCCTATTTTTTAACGCACTGAGATACTCTAATATTCATGATCGATAATAGGCGTACCTGATCACGTGACTAAAGTATTTATATGTACTTATAAATGTTTTCTGTGCATTTTTTTCATTTTTGATGCCCTAAAAGGGCTGACCTTTTTTTGATGCCACATCAATAGCACCAATAATTTGCCACTGAAGAAGTTCACCGACTACCATAACTGACTGCGATAAAATAATACTCATTTCACATTCAATCTTATCGCCCCACTTCAAATTTAAACTATCCAATTAGGTAAAACTTAGGGCTGGCTTGACAATTACACAGGTGTCTGTACTTTGGCGGCGTCATCTATGTCTATATCTATAGACAGCCTAGACACGTTCCGGCTTTGTTAACGAAAAAATAAAATCGTACCTACTGAGAACAGCTTGCAAGAATTCCATTTTTTGCAATACTGTGTGTATATATTACACCGTTTTTTCACAAATATTTTGACCAATGTCTGATTAGATATTTGAAATACATTAGCCACTTACTGAAACATTGAATAATCGAAATTTAAACAACTATGAACACATTTGAATTACACTGGGGAAAAGGTGGAGGTATTACCTGAAAGGTAGGTAAGGAATCGAAAAATTAACTCATAAAAAGTAAAGCTGGGTAGAATTATTTCGTCAAGTGCATTACAGTCGGCACCCAAATTACATCTACTGTATATAAATGAAGAACGGTGATCAAATGAACCCAATAGAAATATGAAGTCAACCTCCTGTAACAGATATTGATCACACCAAACCGAATTTGTCCCTAAAGCACTCTTATGAATGAACTGCACAACATACCATATACTAGCTCGGTCGTCGCCCAGGATAAGAATGACCGCGAATGGACGCAGTGATATCTGTGCTTCTGACTTATGCAATACGAATAACGAACGAAGAACTTGTATGAGGTACTTGAAACGTGAGAAAATTGGATGCCCTCGGATTCTCAGAGATGCTATTGAAAGGAGCTAGAGACACGACTTGAGCGGATGGACGCAGCAGTTCCGAGACAAGAAAACAAACTGGAATTTTAGACTTTCGGATCTTTTTACCTAAATTAGACTCAATACACCGCCTACGTTTACACATTACAAAGGTTATTGCATTCGGATTATAATCAGCTTGACCGGTGTAGTGCTTAGCAAAAGAACGAGTTACGATGCCTCCGGTCCACTTTATATGACGGAGATGGAGGGGAATTTTGGTGAGTTTCGGTTTGGTTTGAGGGAGTTAGCCCAGTGGACTAGTTTCGGTTTTGTATTTATGGCACACTTTGGTGCGTTTTGGTTTGAGGGAGTTAGCCCAGTGGACTAGTTTCGGTTTTGTATTTACAGTATGGCACACTTCGGTGTGTTTTGGTTTGAAAGAGTTAGCCCAATGGGCTAGTTTCGGTTTTGTAGTTTTAGTTTAGTGTTGGTATTGATTTTCGTTGTGATTACTGGACCACTGTCAGTTAGTTTCGGTTTTGTTTTTGCGATTCACTGTTTTTTTTCTGTCCTGTTTTTCTAGGGCGTGACTTTGGTGAATTTTGTGTATTTTTTGTTTCCACTATATATTGTATATGGGGAAAGCCTTTTTGATAATTGTAGCGCCTAATACAGACACTAATTGTTTTTCAGATGCGTCCTAGCGTTTCTATAAAAGGGTCAGTCTAGCTGTAAGTACGTTATTCATTTAGATATACCTGTAACCGTAAAATCGATTTTTAAAAATTAGTCAATAATTAATAGTGACTTAGTAAAGGAGTCAATCGATTAGTTCTAGAACTAAATATAATGGCAAATTCAGGTGTGGGGGTTCTCTTTAGATGCATCCTAGAACCTCTTCAAAAGGATCAATATGTCTGTGATCGTTTTGCTTGAAGTCGATTTGAATTAGTCAATCGATAATTCTCTATGACTTGGTAGATTAGTATATATCAGTTTTGGCTGGTGTCAATCATTTTCCGAAAACGCTGCTAAGCAACACATCCGTATAATGGATGTAATGCAGGACTCCGAAAATGCATCTGTATAAGAGGGTCTGTCTGTCGGGAGGTAAGGAAAAAAACGACGAGCACGCATCATTGGTCTTACCTGTTCTTGGTATTGGTAGGGATCGATAATTAATTTATGTATGGCATTTATATTGGATGTTTCTGTTTCGATCCCCTATTTGCTAATTGCATATAGTCTAACAAGTCGAATTTATCCGCGAAATCGCACTTGCTCGCGTTCACTACAAGTTTATGGTTTTGCAATCGACATGAAATAAAAATATCGTCGTTCTAATGTGCAAAGTTCTCTCAGATATTTGTTAGAACAGTGGCGAGCAATTTGTGGTATGCAGACGGTGCTGTGCTGAGACCGAAACACATGAGTATAAGATTTTCGCTCAATTGTTGTTATCTAATTTCTCCTTTACCTCTTCCAAACCAAATAATCAGCTAATCGCCACTGGTTGAGCCACCCGCGTTACTGTTGAATCGAGTTTATAGGTTTGTGTTGAAAATCTAATACCGGTTTTTTAATATCACCGGGAATCTATCAGCCAGCTTCATATAGGAATATTATTTAGCAGTTCCTAAATAGATTATGTTTCATCAAACTTTACTAGCCGCTAATTTTAGCAGCAGCTGAATCTCAATGAAATCACACGAAATTTCCAAAATAGAACCAATGAGGTAAGCGTTTTATTCGGTGACGTCATTTTTGTCGATGACTTTAGGAGCTCGTAAAGTACACGTTAAGGTATGTTTCATATACTTGAGGATCTGCTAAATTTACAGTACTACAACCTCTTCCTATAAATGTGTGGGCAAGTGAGCTAACATGGCCACTCTAGCTGGTACTAGTTTCTCCTACTCTGCGCGCATCCGACCAAACAGTGCCTCGAATGTCTATCGTTCAAACGGTCACCCACTTTTTGTAAATAAATCACACGTGCTGCATTGCTCAGACCTTCTTGTCAGTGTGCAGTCCCGTGTTGTGATATAGATTGACTAGAGAACCATTCGCATTGGTCAACTAGATTTGGCGCCCTGTATTTTTGTCAGTAAATTTTAGGAGATGCTATTTAGCAGTTAACAGCTATTTATGATTAAAACGTCAGTAGTAGTAGTAGTATATCTGTAAGTAGTAGTACTAGCAATGATATTAATCGATAGCTGGAGCAGCCGTAATAAGCGCTACAATAAGTGGGTAGCTATAGTAATAGGAAGCGGCGGTAGTTGCAACTACTACAGACAATCGATCACCGCTGCATTCCAAGACATCCATGCATACGAATACAGTACATTCAACACATTCTCTGTGTACAGGCTGCAATGCGTCTACACAGTCGGTAGTTGTACAACTGCAGAGCAGTATTTTCGGATAAGCAGTCGGTCAAATTCATTACAAGTGAACGACCCAGTGTGAGACGCATACCAATCGATGATCGTCTGCATAGCGCGCAGTCTCAACGACTATTTGTATCTGATCTTTGTTGATTGATTAGCTAAACAGACGAAAGCTGTTTACCTTCCCGCGTCTGCACTTCCCCGAGGTGGCTCCTGTAGAATATGGGAGCCGCGGGAAGCAGACTGTCCCCTTATTTGAATCTGTCTCTTATGCCCTCCTCCACCTCCTATATCTCACGCGTGGTTTGACGTACGCCTTCGTCCTCTACGCACATCTAGCTAGTGTCACTATGTTATTCATTGTAGAGAGAGAATGAGAGATAGAACTTTTGAGATTTCTTGCCCCGTCTCCGGCCGTCTGCTGATCTCCCAACTTGGATATGCTACTCGAGGGGGAGGGTCTTCGGTCAAAACTATATAGATGCAGCAGCAGCCAACCAGCTACTCGACGACGCGCCTGTGCCACCAGAGGCGGGAGAGGGGTGGTGGATCCGATAACCTTCCCTCCATTGTCTCCGACGAGGTCGGCCTTGATCTTCGTGCTCTGATGAGTTGACTATAATAGTTACAAGAGAGAACGGTCTGACTTCCTCTTTGGGAAAGTACGCCTCAGAGCAGCAAGCTGACGTCGCCTCACTGACTGATCGATGGAGATATTTATTTCCCGGGAGTTAACGTTAGGACACACCGGAATGTTAATGTGGCTGACTGGCTCTCAACATAGCTGGCAGAATCAGGCCATGAGGGGCCTAGTAAAACTCCTCCCCCAAGCCGGCAATTGCACCTTCGTCCCACCACGCACCAGCAGGAAGGCGATTGGAGAGCTGCTGCGTGCTGCCGCTTGTTTGCCAGATTCTCCCCACTCATATAATCGCTCCACGTCTAGCCAGACATCCAGACAGACTTTCTTTTGGGGGGGGGGGTTACTTGTTGGAAAGGGGAGAAATTCGGGGGAAATTCTTGTGCTGGATGAGATAAGGAACGTCTGTTGGTCGTTCGTTGCCATCCTCAAGGTCGACTAGCGTGTGGCGTTTTGCAGACGACAGTTAAACATCCCCTAGCATTTGCTGTAGTACATATACGACCATTGCTGTCAGTCAACGGACGCAGCGGCAACCGTCTGGATAATGTATTTTTGTTTGAATGGAAAGTTGCATGCAGATTAGACGCTCTGTACAAGCGCTCGATATATTTGTCATCTCCAACTAGAACCCGGCGTCCATCACTGCTTTCCGAAGAATGTCCTGATAGCCAGCGCTGCGTACTGTCATCCGACTTCAATGAATTTCGTTGATTGATAGCGGAGACTTGAGCAGTATTCAACCGCAATATTGATGTTTTGTAATCTAAAACAGTTTTGTTTGGTATTCTTTGGATCGCGAAACTGTGCTTCAACCTAGAGAAAAGTCTTATATCACTTGAATATTGGTTTTGTATCCTTATTCAAAGCTTAAGAAAAATAGCTGAAACTCTAAAAGAATTTGCGAGACGTGACTCCCATATACTCGCCAAGTACAAAATAATCATCTGAATGAATCTGCAGGCTGACTCGCATATGTATATTCAAATTCACTGCTTGACGACGTGGGCAAATTGCGGATAGGAAAGATGGTGCATCTTTGTACGCGTAAGTGTTGAATAAATCCTTTATCATTTTCGTAAACCTGGATGGATGATATAATAGTACTTTATGCCATCGTTGTGACCAGCAGAAGGTTTTCGCCACGAGTGGTGAAAAGTTTTTGCGACGTCACGAGTGTGCATATGTGCTTTTTACCACGATTTATATTATTGAGTATATAAGAAGAGGAGATTTGAGTATTCTAGTTAGATAAATAGAAACCATTATGCCACTAATTTTGGAAATTCTATTCACTAATCGACAACATCAGAGCGTGCGGTGTTGTTCGGCAGGCTTGTGATATCTATCAAAATTAAAGATATGGAGTCAGCCAAGTAATCAATAACACTGATGAACTGTATTAACCACTTTGGAAGATGTCGGCATGTACACAGCCAACGATTAGGTAATCACTTCACAAAAATTGACCTATCCTGCAAGTCCGGATGGCCGAGTGGTCTAAGGCGCTGCGTTCAGATCGCAGTCCACTTGGGGAACGTGGGTTCGAATCGTACTTTTAACATACATTTTGGATATGTTCCAATAGGTAAAACGCTGCGCGAGATATAAAGTCTCATTTAATACTTAGCAAGTTAGTGAATATTTGTTTCCAAATATCAAATTTATCATTTAAATTGAGTGAGTGGAAAATTTCTCACTATTATCGGTGAGGGAAAATATTCTAAACGAATTTGAGTATATGAAATAATATCAATCGTTGGAAAAAATATTCTATTCCTTGTTACATGACTGAAGTTTGCCACAAATATCAATGATGAAGAGTCAGTTCATCCGGTCGACTAATATCTGCGATTTCCCATGCCTCTTTCGATTGTGTTAACACCCATAAGGTCGTGATAGTGTTATCACTCCACTGGCTTATTGGGCGTCCGCGCGTTTGATTGCGCCTTGTATACGAAGCCTGTCATAATTTGTTTTTTCAGGCTTTATTTTTTAGTTGTAATTGGCTAACCTACATGAGCCTTCTCTTCCGACCAGTGTCTTACAGGACTTGGTTCTGTTATCCCTCCATGATATCCCGAGCAGTCTTTGTCAAGCCCTCATCTTAATAGCCGACTTTAACAGTCCCGGTTTCTGCTCCATTTAGGACGATGGGGAACACTAGTGTGTTCATTACGTACATAGATTTTAGTACGTTTTGTAACTGCTGTCTTTCCATATTTTATCGAGTGAGATTTCACCACAAATTATTTGTGATCAGAGAAAGTTTTTATTATTTTTTGCATACTACTGGAAGTAGTAAATTCTGGAAATCATGTATAATGATTTGATGGTACATGAAAGGCTAGAGTAATTTTCTGTCTCACGGTTCCCAGCGTCACCTGTAAGATCCGGCATCAAACCAGACGAACCCTTTCGGGTCGCTAAGCACTCTATTGACACAGCTGTCAACCAGTGACCAGGTAATTTTATCATAGCTCGAGCCGGGACTCGAACCCACCAACTTCACCAAGGCAGTCGACCGCTCATCCCACTTTTTCTTTTGTTCTTCCTCCCAACTTCAAGCTGTTCATCAACCCTGCTTGCTTCTATCATTTTTGTCTTTGTCTACGATTAAGTAAAAACCTAATTCATTTGGATCATTACTTCGACACAGTTTTTAAGGACTTTGACGTTTTGCTCAACGACTGTGACAGACAACATTGTGGATCCCACCAGAATTGCTGACGCCAGGCAGATCATCCAGTAGTTTAAACGGGCAGGCAGGATGTGACAGATGATGCTTTGGCTACTGGCTGACTGGGAGACATTTAGGGTACATTTAACATGTCAAGAAAGTCTTAGTCCACACCGAAATCGCCCAGTTGGTAAACTGATTATTCACATTTAAGTATGCTAATCTCTAACATTCACAATTTCTCTTGGATATTGTTTTTATTCAAATAGGAAGCAGCATGGAAATGGAGACAGCTATTGAATTGCGCCCTTCTGGTAAGTAATGTAGTTGAAATTGCTATGGTTATTGGGAGATCATCATTGAATCGTTGGATATATGACTACTTAGTTGTATCCTTCTTCTTCCCGCCAAAACCGGAGTTGCCCTACATGGGCCGGCATTACAAAGTGCTGCCGGACGCCCGCATGTACGTGATGAGGGCTGGACTGCCAAGAACTGATAAGAGGTCGAACGATTGACCGCCGAAACACCGATCTCTAAGAGAGTACATAAGCATACATTAATTATCTTAAATCACAGAAGAAGGCAGAATGGTTTATCGGATTTGTGAAGTACCTAACTACACTATACAGTGAAGCCTTGTTAATCCGGTCTCATTTAATCCGAAAACTTCGCAGTCCGGACACACGTTTCTAGGGACGGATTTATTTTTTCTTCATCAATCCCGTAAATTAAAATCTGGAACATACAGTCCAGTTCGCTCTAAAAAATCTGATTTAGTAATCTGGACGGTGAACCAGCCGCAATCACAGTTTCTTTTAATAGGTTTGTATAACTTGCTGCCAAGAGGCCGCCAATGAGGAGGACGATGTTGAACCACTGAAGCAAGGAAATATATCGAGCCGCTGATCGCCTACTTCGGGCAGTCCATCTCGGAAGATGAGACAAACAGGAAGGTCCTGGATTCGCTGCGGGAGATGTTGGCAGTGGTGATGGATATTTATTCGTAAAGCATAAGGGTGTTCTTGTACTTGTTCGGTGCATTCGATTTTGATATACAGTAGTACATTATATACTTTACTATCATACAAACTCCTGCTTAGCAAATTGTACTAAAAGGGAGACAAAAGAAGATCGGACTTCATATAGTGGACTTACGAATTTATAAAAGTTGATTATATTTTGTGTTCTAGACTGGATGGGAGTTAACAATGCTCTGGGATATCTTGCTTGCAAAGGACGATGCCAGTAGTAGAGGAGAGGGTTCGAGGGAGGCAGAGGTCAACTTTGAAGAGCAACATCTACGAATGGACTGGGTGAGCTACTCAGAATGCGCAAGGAAAGCACAAGATCGGAAGAGCTGGCGATCTATGGTAGCCAACCTCCGAGACGGAGACGGCACTCACTGACTGAGTATTTGAATATAGAGTTACATACTGTAGATGATATTCAATTACAAGAGAAATATAAATTTCTTTGTCCGAAATTTTTTTACAGGATTTAATTACCTAATGAGGCTTTAGTGTAGCAGTGTTTTATAATATTTTGTGTATGCATGCATGTGTATTATAGTTTGAAGAAATCACTATTGCACTACTAGCGTCGTCTCTTTTGGGACTTAATAGAAGGAAGGCCTAGAGTATAAGGTATTTGCACTTATTGTTTTGGGCTACTTTTATATGCAAATGACTTTTGTCATTGCTTTGTGATGGCGTGATACCATTAGCTGCTGTGGTGAAACTATTTTTCGGGAACTCCTGGCTTGACATGCCGGTTTCGCCTACTCTTGTCCCAAGAGTTGAAGGACCGGAAATTTTTGTATCTACAGCCAACCCCTTGTTTAAGCACTTAAGATATCTTATACAGTAGAATACCATTAATTATTTGTATTGAGTTATTGCTTTGCACTTCAAAATTTAAAGCATTGTGTTGTCTTTTAATTGTTCATTAATTTCAAATGTGAGAAATGTTTTCTGACTGTGATTATTTTGACAAAGCCGCCTGGCGCAACACAATGTTTGTAACAACAAATAATCTACAGTTGAACCCACTTATTACGTACACGCTTAATACGTATTTTCGCTTATACCGTTTGCTTTTCCTCTCCCGTTTATGGCATGTAAATTACTATCTAAATAGTACGTTTATTACGTACCAGTTAATACGTATACCGCTTAATAAGTTGTTTTTGTTGGTCTCAAATGTATATTTACATTATATTATTTCACTCACTTTTTCAACATCCCTCTTCTACAAATTCTTCATCTTCATTGTGTAGTTTAACAGTTGAGCGATGGCTTTATACATAAGGCGCACTGCCGATTTTTTTAAGCAAATATAAGGATTTTAAGTGCGCCTTATAGTCTGAAAAATACGGTAACCACTTGTAAACTCTGCGATCTATAAATATACATACAATACATTTGTTACTATGTAATTACTGTCCATGTTTCGTATATGAACATACTGTATGAATATCGCTTAATACGTATGTTCGCTTATAACATAAATCGTCCGTTCCTTGGTATACGAAATAAGCGGGTTTCACTGTACAACGAATTGCAGTATTGAAACCGAACTTCCTGCGGAGAAACTTCGAACCCATTACATGCAGTCTGTCTCAGAAGGCATGCATAGCACAATTCAACTTTGTTAATTATTTCCAGTGCAACTTCAATCTGTGTTGAATGGAAATCTAGTTTCTGGTCCACGATAAAAAACACTATCCAAGAATCAAACATACTGCTGGTTATAGTAGTGATAAAATGATTTTGACGGAAACGTTTCCGATTAACTCTTATTACGCGTGTCAGCGATTCTATTTGACTCTTGTCTAGTTATTAAAACCATTGCTGTTATCTTTAAAGGCGGAGAAGGTGTGGTCTGTGCAATATCCAGTATACCTTGCATTTTCAGATTTCCGGAGTTGCCCCCTCACTGCTCAGCTAAGCAAGGGAAAATTGCAAACTGTTTATCCTTGTCCCTGAGACCTTAATGTTGCTCGGTAGTACTTGGCAACTTTATGGTTTTCAGGTATGTGGAGCAGTTTTGAACAACGCCAGAGCTACACCTGTTTTGCAACTGTGTCTAATAGTGATTTTCTATGTTTTTTGTTTTCTGTGGGTGACTTGAACTTTACTTTTATGCACTTCTATTTCCGTTTTCGTTTAAAATCCTTTTAAAATATATAGATTAAGGTTCACATATATGCACGAAAAGCTAAATTTAGCCATTTTCTAAAACAAATTTAAGTGAATAATTATGCGCGTTTTTTAGCAAATTTACGCGAATGATACAAATATACGCGAATTATGAACGAATATACAGTACATGTAGGCAAATTATGTATAAATGTAGGCGAATTATGAACATTTATACATGTAGGCGAATTATGAACAATTATAAATGTAGGCGAATTATGAACTAATATACATATCGGCGATTTATATGTACAAATATACACTTGGCGAATTATGAACATTTATACATGTAGGCGCATTATGAACATTTATACGTGTAGGCGATTTACTGTATATGTACAAATATACACTTGGCGAATTATGAACATTTATAAATGTAGGCGAATTATGAACATTTATAAATGTAGGCGAATTATGAACAAATATACACATCGGTGAATTATTTGTACAAATATACGCGAACTACTTTTATTCCAAATGATTCGAACACTACGCGGTAAGCACAAATAATAATTGTCTACGTATTCCTTTCAAAGCTAAATTTATCCGACACATTTCCGACGTTTTTATGATTCTTCACATGCAAAGCAATTTACCCTTGATAGAAACAATTTTTCGTACGTGCTCTACTACGACGTTTCTCGTTTTCTTGATGTTGTATTTCTTGTAATTCGGTGTATAATTCAAACAACAAAAGCAATATAAATATCGGCTTATAAAGAAGCACAAGTAGTTAGTCAACTACATACCATAGAAATCGGATTCCGCGGCACAGCTATTTTAATTAAAATTATATATTCCAGTATATATAAACTATAGTTTAAGTAGTAAGATACAGCCACGTTTTGGATCATGACTCACCCCCCCCCAC
>JAUYWV010107030.1:0-10424 GCA_032274565.1 Nematoplana nigrocapitula
TTATAAAAATGTATAGATTTTCTCTATGGCATCTTTATATCATATCGATTCCGCTTACTTATTGACTCCCCCTCGTACCTACGTCATAGTATTCTTCCACCCTACAGTATACAGAACATTGTTATGTAGATAATTCTGTAAATTGGAATCAGGAAACGGTGACTAAATCATGCAGTCTTCTGAATACAGTCACAACCATAGAGTAGAAATACTCTATGGTCACAACAGTTCAGCTTTTTATACTCTTTTATGGTCTGCCAGCGTCTCATTCACCATCACACAAGCGACCTGACAACTTCTTTACAGGGTCGATCTATTGACATTACTTCTATGAATGAAGTCGATGCTGTCACGAAAACGTTATGTGATATTCAGCCACACGTCCATCAAGTGTCAGAAATCTAGTTTTCGAACGCGAAGCAAATGGCCGACTCAGTCAATGCCATTCCAGCTAGTCTTCCTCGTCGGTGTGGTCGGCAAATTCATCGCGACAACATGCCTGCGGAAATTCCAGAAGATTACTTTAAGTGAACAGTGGCCATATCTTTCCTTGACCATATGGTCAGCGAAATGCAAAGCAGGTTCTCAAAGAGTCGAAATATATCTACTAAAGCTCTTTCTATGCTCCCTGCATTGCTGAAAGATGGATGGAAGGAAGAAGCGATTGAATTTTCGATATCCCCTCACCCGGACACTCGAGACGGAATTGCAGTGTTGGACTACTAAATGGAATATTTTTCGTATTACTGATGGCGAACTTCCGGACACCCTGATAGCTACTCTGAGAATGTGCCTCCCACAAATGTTTCCATATATTCACTATCTCCTCGTATCTGCGATCATCAATGAGCCAGGATCGTTTGTCTGAATTGGCACACATTTTTAAACATCGGACTATTGCAATAGACTTGGACAAGTCAGTGCTAAACTTTGCCAAAAGTCACATGAGGCATTTGGAACTTACAGTATATATGTTTTACGTGATTTGTCCTATTTGTTTCAACTAAGCTTTTTAGTACATATACAGTAGATCATGGTTAGTAGCTACAAAAGAGTTTAGAAATTATTTTCTTTCCAAATTCGGCGGATTTTATTATACTAATTATATTTGTTAATTTTATTTTATTTCACATTTACATAAATAAGTATTATGTCATCAGTTTGTATTGCATGACATCTAATAGTATTCCTCTGTTGATTCACGTTGTAACATTTTTCCTACATATATACTTTTCTGTGTCTTATAGCTATCAATAAACTTATATATATATTTTTAAGGAAATCTTGCTCTACATAAAATAGAACTAGGAAACAATTATTATCCAGTTTATGTATAAGAACACTTACGCCCTTTAAAAGTCTTCGAGATATACGTTTCTTCGGTCTGATCCTAAAATTATGATATAGAATTGTGCCCTCTATAAAAAAATTACGCCTTTTCATGTTGCCCCCCCCCCCTGACCGCGCCTGATATATACAGTGTATTTATTTTTCTAAAATATTTGGGGGAGGCAGCGCCTCACCTGCCTCCTCTGAGGAGCCGCCACTGCTTATCTCTAGATTTCAGGGTTCGAATCTTCAGTACTATACAATACTACTTGACCGTGGGTTTTTGAATAGCAGGTAAGTGTCATAGGTCTGATGTAGGTGGCAGCTCTAAATGCGAACCCGACAAACAGTGTAACAGCAGCCAGTTTCGACTCTACGAAAGTCTTTATCAAGCCACCTGCATTGCAGATAACTAATGTTGAAGAGCAAAATGGTTGAATACTTGCGGTATGTAACAAAAAGAGATCTAACTAGACCTACGAGACTAACATAATGAAATAGAAATAATGTTATAGATATACACATATACGAAATGAAATGGAAAATTGTTTTACAAAGGATACCACTGGAATTTCTAAGCGATATTTGACCTTAGGAAAGTTGACTTCTATGTGAAAGAATTGAATGCATCTGTGAGATATCGTAGAACAGGGAGACATTTCAGAGGTTTATCTGAATTCGGAGAAGAAAAGGCAAAGAGAACTAACAAAAATAGGGCCACAGCCTCAGCAGAAACCTAATGATTAGCAAATCTAAAAATGCGGGAAACTCGTTGCCATTCAGCTTGGTTCACCATTTTAATCTACAACTTGACCTTTATCACGAAAACGGGATATATTACGTAAAGACTTTCAGAAAGGAGCACGCGCATCGCTGTTAAAGTAAACTTTAAGGCTCGGTGTTTAATGTATTAATTGTAGAGATTTGAGTTATCGTATTCAGGAACATAACAGTGAGGTCGAAAATCATTATTCTTACAATGCCTATTGAGCCGTATTATTTATTTATGTAATGATTTTCACTTTGGACATGTGGTTGAAACTGCTTCCATCAAACAGTTCTCTGATCATATGGATACCAGGTTTCTCAATTAATATCCCCACATTGTTTACTCAGATCGATTTCTGTCCGGGATCCTGATTCAATGGACTAATGCATTATCGTCAACTCCACTCTTCGATTTGTGCTTGACTTTGCCTCGAAAGCTCCTGACAATGCACGTCTTTTATCATTTATGGTTTTGGTTTTTCGCTAAATTCACAGCAAAGCTAATTTCACTCGTTTGTTGGATTAAGGCTAAAGCTTCTGTCCTTTGTGTACAAAGCATCGTTCAGCGCCACACCCAGCTTATTCATCTCTCGCTGCGTGCAAGACCTTCACTGAACCTCCACAGTCTAGCTCCACCCCCCAGGTCACATCCGCATCACCAGATGGAGTACAAGTCATTAGAGCGAAGGTTCGGGGGGTTGAGTCTTTGAATTTTTGAGTGTCTCTGTTGATGGGCACAGTTGAAAAGATATTAACAGGTGTAACTGTGAGATAAAATGAAGCAGAACGCCTTGTGTGTGAAATTTTATTCACAAGCAAGAAATAAAATCTCTTTTAAAATGCTCGATGAAGATGTCTGAAACACCCGATCTATAAGACCTATAATTAAGCCAACTTTCGAAGACTTTAGACGGTACGGAGCAGCCTTCTTTGAATAGTGGCCTAGTAGTAAGCCAGTGCTCCAGGGTCTGCTCATCCTCTCCAAAGTGTGGACAAGTTGGATTCAAATCCGGGTCGAAATGGGCCGTCGCTAATTTAAAGAGTTAATTTGTTTTTGCTTTCAGTTCTGTGATTTTTACTGCAAACGGGCAAGTTTTCTATCGAAAAAATGCCATTCGAGAATGAGGTTATTTCCGATATTGAATTTCTTGTAATGTCAGCTACTGCTTCAACGATTGATTCGTAGTGCGAAAAGGGACAAAGAGAGAAAATCCGAACTGAAACTGATTGAATTCACTACGAGCTTCCTGCTTTGCGAACGTTGGTGGGCAGAGTGGGAAGAAGTGCATGTTCTCCTAGTAGTAACAACTATACACCATGATCCTAATTTTCCCAGTCAGTCTGTATGATGATTCTCGTTTTCTGTCATTGTAGAAAAACCGGAAATCAAAGTGGCGCCGAGTTTGAGCAGTTGTGAACCCTATTGTAATCGAAACCAGACTCACGATTTCACTTGTGAATTCTATAATGAGTACAATGCCACTGGTGTTCTTATCAAGTACTACTGGCAGTTTGACAATGAACGGATCGACACAATGGTCTCTGAACATGTCATCAGGAAGCAGGTCGAGCTTTTGGATAATGGAAAGGTAGGTGTAGATCTGACACTTTGGTGGTGGAACGCTCTGTTGAGGGATTACTGCTGAACTAATGAAACGCTTTGCTGAGAGATTACTGCTGAACTAGTGACATGGGACAGTGCTGCTTTGGCCCAAATCCAAACGGTTAGGCGAGGGTCCTCCATGTCCACTACTCTTTCCTCCTTTCAATGACCCCCCCGCCCCCCGACTAGTCAATAATGCGGCACCAGACTGATACAGTTCGTTAAAGTAAATAAGATCTGGGAAAACTCCCGTGAGAGACCACGTAATGAGAATGAGACCACTTGAGTTCATCCCGGATTTTGCCACGTAACTCTGATTGATATAATTTCACACTGTTTTATCCATCTTTACTTTCAAAAGCGTGTTTTATTTGTCCCATTGTCGGACATGTTTTGGCACGCCCTTCTGTTTCTATCTAGTTTTGCACGCGGGTGTTTGCAGATGTTGCGATTGCTGAGATTTGACGACTCGCGCGACAGTCTGAAGGCATTTATGCAAATTCAGGAGAAAGGCGAATTCGTCTGCGTCTTCACCCTACAGCATCCGATCACCAAAGACGTGATCTACAAGTCAAGCAAAGACAAGGAGATGAACCAGAAGAAGCTAGCTGCCATCTTGAAGTTTGAAGGGCGTAAGTATTGACAACAGACAGAATGTGAAGAGTAGAGAGAAGAAAGAAGAAGGAAAGAGTAAATAAAAGACGAAGAGAAGGCGTTATAAAGAAAAGTAGATGGCAGGCGGTGAAGCGGTATGGAGAGAGTGTAGGATAAAAAGAGACGTGTGGGGATCTGTGAAGGAAGGGAAATAAATGAAAGTGATTGTAAAGAGTAGAGAAAAGAAGGATGAAGGAAAGAGTAAATAAAAGGCGGAGAGAGAAGATGTATCAAGAAAAGGAGGAGATAGCAGGTGGTGAAGTCATATCGAGAGAGTGTGAGATAAAACCAGAAGTGTGGTGATATGTGAAGGAAGGGAAATAAATGAATGAGATTGTGAAGAGTAGAGAGAAGAAGGAGGAAGGAAAGAGTAAATAAAAGGCTAGAGAAGGAGGTATAAAGAAAAGGGGGAGATAGCAGGCGGTGAAGTGATATGGAGAGAGTGTGAGATAAAAGAGACTTGTGTGGATATGTGAAGGAAGGGAAATAAATGAATGAGATTGTGAAGAGTAGAGAGAAGAAAGATAGTCGATAGATGAGAACTACGGGAACTAAATTCAGTATCTGGGAACCTTTTGGGTTTTGAAAGTGGTTGTAAGTTAACTCGCTTAACTGTTTCAAAATGCCCTTATCCTATAGTACTGATGAATTACTGCTCTGTCGCTTTAACTCCACTGCTAAATTTGTATGTTCCAGTTAAATCTGCGGCGCCGACATGGCTGATTGGACTGGTGGTCGCTCTGCTCCTCATCATTCTGATTATCCTCCTCATCGTCTTTCTGCTCAAACGAGACAAGGGAGAGGCCTATCACGGTATGGTATGCCTTTTCTTAAATCGTTATTGGTTGATCTTGTACTTATTGTTGCTGTTTAGCCGGCCGTCTTTTCAATTAATCAACTTTGTTATTCTTTCTTCGTACGTCTTTTCAATTAATTAACTTTGTTATTCTTCATTCTTACGTCTTTTCTATTGAACAACTTTGTTATTTTTTCTTCATACGTATGTTCAATTAAAAAACTTTGTTATTCTTTCTTCCTACGCCTTTACAATTAATTAACTTTGTTATTCTTCATACGTCTTTTCAATTAATCAGCTTTGTTATTCTTTCTTCGTACGTCTTTTCAATTGAACAACTTTATTATTCTTTCTTCATACGTATGTTCAATTCCATCAACTTTGTTATTCTTTCTTCGTGCGTCTTTTTAATTGATCAACTTTATTATTCTTTCCTCGTGCGTCTTTTTAATTGATCAACTTTATTATTCTTTGTTCGTACGTCTTTTCAATTCCATCAACTTTGTTATTCTTACTTCATACGCCTTTTCAATTAATTAACTTTGTTATTCTTTGTTCGTACGTCTTTTCAATTAAACAACTTTGTTATTCTTTCTTCGTACGCCTTTTCAATTAATCAACTTTGTTATTCTTTGTTCGTACGCCTTTTCAATTAATCAACTTTGTTATTCTTTCTTCGTACGTCTTTTCAATTAATCAGCTTTGTTATTCTTTCTTCGTACGTCTTTTCAATTGAACAACTTTGTTATTCTTTCTTCATACGTATGTTCAATTAATCAACTTTGTTATTCTTTCTTCATACGCCTTTTCAATTAATCAACTTTGTTATTCTTTCTTCGTACGTCTTTTTAATTCCATCAACTTTGTTATTCTTTCCTCGTACGTCTTTTCAATTCCATCAACTTTGTTATTCTTTCTTTATACGCCTTTTCAATTAATTAACTTTGTTCTTCTTTCTTCATACGCCTTTTCAATTAATTAACTTTGTTATTCTTTGTTCGTACGTCTTTTCAATTAACCAACTTTGTTATTCTTTCTTCATAAGTATTTTCAATTAATCAACTTTGTTATTCTTTCTTCGTACGCCTTTTAATTGATCAACTTTATTATTCTTTGTTCGTACGTCTTTTCAATTAATCAATTTTATTATTCTTTCTTCGTACGTCTTTTCAATTAATCAACTTTGTTATTCTTCCTTCGTACGTCTTTTCAATTGATCAACTTTGTTATTCTTTCTTCCTACGCCTTTTCAATTAATTAATCTTTTTATTCTTTGTTCGTACGTCTTTTCAATTAAACAACTTAGTTATTCTTTGTTCGTACGTCTTTTCAATTAATCAATTTTGTTATTATTTGTTCGTACGTCTTTTCAATTAATCAACTTTGTTATTCTTTCTTCGTACGCCTTTTCAATTAATCAACTTTGTTATTCTTTCTTCGTACGCCTTTTCAATTGATCTATTTTGTTTTTCTTTGTTCGTAAGTCTTTTCAATTGATCAACTTTATTATTATCTGTTCGTACGTCTTTTCAATTTCATCAACTTTGTTATTATCTGTTCGTACGTCTTTTCAATTTCATCAACTTTGTTATTATCTGTTCGTACGTCTTTTCAATTAATCAACTCCACAAAATATCCCCATAACTGAAGCGATGATTTGCTTTCCAAAATTAGCGAACACGCTTCAACTTGTTATACATAGGGAATCCGCTGGTTATTCTTCACGTTGTGCTCTCTTTCAGTGGACGCCAAGGAGAGAGCCCAAGGTATCGATCCTGTAAAAGAATTGAAAGACGAGGCTTTCACCGCATACGAAAGACCGTAAGTAGGAAATTTTTTTGTTGTTGTTGCCCACGGACCTATGAAAGCAGTATGTCCTCCCCCTCTTGGCACGTGAGGAATTGAACAACTTGGACCGGGTTGGTCCAGAGGTTGGAGGTTGTGAGAGGAAATCTTGTTAAACTCAGATGTTTTCAGTTTTTGGAAATGAACAGAATGACCATTTCTAGTGTCAGCCACGTGATTTATTTATTCAGTAATAAACATTACAAACGAACAGAATAACAATTTCTAGTGTCAGACACGTGATTTATTCAGTCGTAAACATTGAAAACGAATAGAATAATAATTTCTAGTGTCAGACATGTGATTTATTCAGTCGTAAACATTGGAAACGAACAGAATAACAATTTCTAGTGTCAGTCACGTGATTTATTCAGTCATAAACATTGGAAACGAACAGAAAAACAATTTCTAGTGTCAGACACGTGATTTATTCAGTCGTAAACATTGGAAACGAACAGAATAAAAATTTCTAGTGTCAGACACGTATTTTATTCAGTCGTAAACATTGGACGCGAACACAATAACAATTTCTAGTGTCACACGTGATTTATTCAGTCGAAAACATTGGAAATCTATGGTTATCTGTTATCTAGACCCGACGGTGTATCTCCAAAAAACACGCAGAACTATTTCGACTAACTTCTGAACACGACAGTGTATCTCGGAAATCATGAAGAACTTGTTAAAAGATAAAGAGCCAAGGCTTTTCATTTTGAAAATTAAAAACTGCGTTTATTATAAAGGTTACGCGTTTCGAAGGTATCAACCTTCTTCATCAGACAGATAAAACAGACTAATTTAAAACATAGGATTTAAATACAGATTATACAAAACTGAATAACATTCACAGATTAAGGTAGATAGGTACAGAAGCACCTCGCTCATTAAGAAGAAGATCACCTGGAATTTGATCGATGGCGATGGTTTCAGCAATCTTCGTGAAGACAGTTCTCAACACAACCCTGAATGATTTCTTGCTGGCTGGGTGGCAGTGTGTTGATATCTCACGCCAGATGTCTCCTGGTCTCGCCGACGTAGCATTTAGAACAACGCTCACAAGTATATGCTTAGACAAAATTAGAAGCAAGATCAGGAGAGACAGTCCTTATTTCTAAAAAAAGTTGCTGGACACGAGGGTGTATCTCAGAAATCACGACTAAGTGCTAGACACGACGGTGTGTCTCAGAAATCACGGAGAATTATTTCAACTAACTGCTAGACGCGACGGTGTATCTCAAAAATCACGACGAACTATTTCGACTAACTGCTGGACACGACGCTGTATTTCAGAAATCACGAAGACCTATTTCGATTAACTGCTGGATATACGGTGTATCTGAGAAATCAAGACGAACTATTTCGACTAACTTTTGGGCACGACAGTGTATCTCAGAAATCACGAAGAGCTAGTTCGACGAACTGCTATACACGACGATGTATCTCAGAAATAACGATTAACTATTTCGACTAACTACTAGACCGACGGTGTTTCTCAGAAATCACAACGAACTATTTCGATTAACTGCTAGACACGACGGTGTATCTCAGAAATCACGAAGAACTAGTTCGACTAACTTCTGGACACGACAGTGTATCTAAAAAATCACGACGAACTATTTCGACTACCTGCTGGGCACGACGGTGTATTTCAGAAATCACAACGAACCATGTCGACTAACTGCTAGACACGACGGTGTATCTCAGAAATCACGATCAATTGTTTCGACTTACTGCTAGACACGAGGGAGTATCTCAGAAAACACAACGAGCTATTTCGACTAACTGCTAGGCACGACGGTGTATCTCAGAAACCACGACTAACTACTAGACACGACAGTGTATCTCAGAAATCACCACGAACTTGTTCGACTAACTGCTGGACACGACGGTGTATTTCAAAAATCACGAAGAACTATTTCGAATTACAGCTGGATAAGACGGTGTATCTCAGAAATCACAACGAACTATTTCGACTAACTGCTAGACACGACTGTGTATCTCAGAAATCACAACGAACTATTTCGACTAACTGCTGGACACGACGGTGTATCTCAGAAATCACGATTTTTGTTTCGACTAACTGCTGGACACGAGGGTGTATCTCAGAAATCACGAAGAACTATTTCGAATTACTGCTAGTCAAAACGTTGTGTCTCAGAAATCACGAAGAATTATTTCGACTAACTTCTGGGCACGACAGTGTATTTTAGAAATCACAACGAACTATTTCGACTAACTGCTAGACACCACGGTGTATCTCAGAAATCACGACAAACTATTTCAACTAACTACTAGACACGAAGGTGTATCTCAGAAATCACCACGAACTATTTCGACTAACTTCTGGATACGACAGTGTATCTAAAAAATCACGACGAACTATTTCGACTACCTGCTGGACACGACGGTGTATTTCAGAAATTACGAAGAACTATGTCGACTAACTGCTAGACACGCGGTGTATCTAAAAAATCACTGATCAATTTTTTCGACTTACTGCTAGACACGAGGTTGTATCTCTGAAATCACGATGAACTATTTCGACTAACTGCTAGACACGACGGTGTGTCTCAGAAATAACGCAGAATTATTTCGACTAAATTCTGGGCACTACAGTGTATCTCAGAAATCACAACGAACTATTTCGACTAACTGCTGGACACGACGGTGTATCTAAAAAATCACGACGAACTATTTCCACTAACTGCTGGACACGTCGGTGTATCTCAGAAATCACCACGAACTTGTTCGACTAACTGCTGGACACGACGGTGTATCTAAAAAATCACGACGAACTATTTCCACTAACTGCTGGACACGACGGTGTATTTCAGAAATCACGACTAACTACTAGACACGACGGTGTATCTCAGAAATCACCACGAACTTGTTCGACTTACTGCTGGACACGACGGTGTATCTAAAAAATCACGACGAACTATTTCGACTAACTGCTGGATAAGACGGTGTATCTGAGAAATCAAGATGAACTATTTCGACTAACTGCTAGGCACGACAGTGATTCTCTGAAATCAAGATTATTGTTTCGACTAACTGCTGGACACGAGGGTGTATGTCAGAAATCACGAGTAACTGCTAGACACGACGGTGTGTCTCAGAAATCACGGAGAATTATTTCAACTAACTGCTAGACGCGATGGTGTATCTCAGAAATCCCGTAGAACTATTTCGACTAACTTCTGGGCACGACAGTGTATCTCAGAAACCACAACGAACTATTTCGACTAACTGCTAGACACGACGGTGTATCTCAGAAATCACGATCAATTGTTTCGACTAACTGCTAGACACGAGGGAGTATCTCAGAAATCACGACGAACTATTTCGACTAACTGCTAGTCAAAACGTTGTGTCTCAGAAATCACGAAGAATTATTTCGACTAACTTCTGGGCACGACAGTGTATTTT
>JAUYWV010107041.1:0-12232 GCA_032274565.1 Nematoplana nigrocapitula
GGACCGGACTAGGGCAGGGTTACTTAGGGTTAGGCATGTGCACTATCCTATTGCCCAACAACGCGGGTACCCTCTACAAGTAGGTTCTAATTTGTATTTTATGAACGTGCTCCAGTTCAATTTATTTTCTTAGAAGTAAGAACCTGCTGTTTATACAATATTGCTTGTAGTGTTTCTGAGAAGGTTTCCGTTATTATTATTATTATTTAACATTGTTAAACAGATAAACCAAAGACAGATAACAGCTGGGAGTAACGACAAAAACACGAAAAAGTCCTTTATCTAAATAAAAACATGAACACTATTCCACACAACATAAAATTATAAAAAAAAACTGTTTTCAAACGTTTAACCAAACAAAAAGACTGAACATTAAAATCATACGCCTGACTGAAATATTGTTAGCTATTTCCGATACATAAAAAAATTAAACAAAGTCCCGTGTGTAGTGGCTAGGGATGCCACACGAGAAAATTTCTATCTAACTGGCACCGCCATATAGGAAACTAGCAGGAGTCTTATAAATTAATTACCGGGCTGGTCGCATTTTATAGAAATTTTTCATTTGAAGTTTGTTGTCTAATTTGAATCTTTGTCCTAATCTTTTATCTCCTAAACTGCACAGATTCTATAGCTGTTTACTTCTATTGATTTTGTTAGGTAATGTTTTTTAAACTTTTAGCTCTAGTTGTTACGTTGGCCTTGATTAGGGCGATGCTTTGAAATATTGACCGGTTATATTTCCGTCTCACTGCTGATTCATTGTCAATTAATCATTGCCTGTGTCAATCATGTGCGATCATGGGGCTGATGAAGCTAGAAAGAAGACTTGTGAAACGCATCGGGTGTACTTTCGTTTTCCCGAATTTTCAGTTTTTCCTTTTACGTATATTTTTGTCAAATCGATATGAAGAACTAGGTTGCTCTATTCTAGATTATCAATTATTTATATTTCCAGTGGAGAAGTTTCTATAGCGTCTAGATAAACTGTGGAAAGGCTCGCACACAGATAATCCTATTCTTCCTGACTTCCTGTCCAGAAAATCAATTGGGAAGGGGTCAGTCGGTTTTCTGAGATTGCCGTAGACACACACTGGCTGTGTGGAAGAAATTGGCGACGATTTCTACACAGTTTTGTGCATCCCCTGAGACTCTCCGATGTGGTGCGGGTGGTTTATTCTTGGCGGGCGTTTTGCCGATAAGATTTCAAGACCGAGGAAGGAAGTCGAGAGATATTAATCACTCTTAGGAAACAATCTTTTGGTATTTTGTAAAGGGAGTTTAGCCTGTGTATGTACATGTATCATCATTATCACTGATTCCTTATCCAGAGTGGCCGTGGGTGCTGCTGTCTTCACATCCTCTCACCAATGCACTCGTGTCTTATCCATCCAGACTCTTCTCAGTTTTTCTCCCACTCAATTATCGTTAACTTTCCCCTCACTTTTCTCTTTTATATGTTTTTGGCCAAAATTTGTCATCTTTCTGACAATGGTGCCCTTTTTGGAGGTATACTATAGGGTCCTAAACTACACGCGGTCAAACGCCTTCCTGAAATACACAAATAAGTTGAAGCACCACTTCTCCGTGTTTACGTGTTTTCAGGAAGGGAAGAAGGGAATTTACCAGTCCTTGTTCATTAATTATTCTTTAAATAATGTTAAAAATTTGTTACCTTGCTAATACTACTATGATATTCGCATAAAACATTAGACCTTTTCTGAATTCTCTAACAAATTTCTGTCAATCGACATGGTTTTCCAAAGCTCTGATGCTGCCTCATCCCGTCCAACAGACTTGCCAATCTTTATTTAATGATCAGGCCATTTGTTTCCCTATAGTAATTTTCACGTGATTTTCATTGGTCCGTTTGTTCAAACAATGTTCGGACTCGTATTAGCTCGTATCTGACTCGTATCGACTCTTCCTAACTCGTATCGATTAAATTCGTGCACATCAGTAATGATAGTTGTATATTGATATTTCCTATACTTTCAATTTGTGCTAATTCGTATCGATTTTTCAATTACTGTGGCCCATTGAAGCACACAATATTGTAATTGCGACCGAACCAGAAAGGCGTTATTAAAGCTACTGACTGATCAACACAGATGCGCCTTACACTGATCCATCACTATTGATTGCAAATGAGGCTGCTAAAAGACTTACAGTAGCTGTGCTACAATGACTTTCTTCCTCCACGCTTCATGACAGCTTCCCCGCAGCCTCCTTGCGCCTATTCGCCTACCTCATTATATGCAGAATGCCTATGAAGGTATTCACCAAAACCCTCATGAAATTGGCTGGTGTTCTCACTAATGGAACACGCAATTATCAACTTTGTTTTCCCGTTTTAATTTGTAGTCTTGTTGTACTTCTTACAGTAGTCAAACACAAATGAATACTATCCTTACTGGTAAATGAATTCCTTTTGACTCAGAAAAACGAAGAGTGCAAATAATAATTTAAGAAAACCCAGAACGATGAAATGCTGTTTTGCTACTTGGAATTAACGAACTAAACAACGAATTAGATGGGAGTCATAAACTGTCTAAGATATGGAAAACAGATGTGTCGATTACTTGGTAATGCGTACAGAGATGAATAGGTTTATAAGATACCATTATTAAAAGACAAAAGTATACGCTTGGCACCCGGTAGGAAAATCAGCGGATACATTAAGTTAGAAAAAGACAACCAATGATGGTTCGGAAGATATTGAGTTTTAAAAAAATAAAATAATTTCATAGGAATAGTTCGAGAACAACATCACGACGAAGACAAAATATCATTTCAGCTACTTTAATCCAAATGACTGTGAATATAGCCCGAATTTCAGGGAATTTCATCTACATGACAGTGAATTCTGTCGAAGTACCAGTCAGTCTGAACCAAGTATCAGTGAATTTAGTCCGCAGGAAGATTACTGTGAAAAAATGTTTTAGATGCGGCACGTTTATATTCAAAGTCATTTTTCTCAGAAATTTGAGATTGGTTTTAGTATTTACAGAATAACGTGGCCCTGATATTAATCTTGAAATTTGATGCGCAAATATTTGTTATTACCGGTTTACGAACTCAGGCTGTCAATTCTAATAAATTTCCCATTTTTCTTTTAACTTAATATTACACTACTTATAGTAGTATAGGATGTTACAATGCTTAAAAATTTAATTAACGGTAGAGATCCTGAACTTTAAAAAGAACAATCGAAGCATCCTCGCATCTGTGTCTATCGTGATGAAGCGAAGGAGGAGACGAGAACACATCATTTGGATTTTATTCTTTTGCTGTATAAAAATGACATGTAACTGGAAGTTATATTGCTGATTTTAGGAGCGTCGTGAGAACATCCTGAAGAGGACCCGCGAACGCGAATCCCGGATCGACTCACTTCGCACGCGGCCCCTTCGCGCCACCACCGCCATGACCACATCGGCAGGGCCCACCTTCGCCTGCGTACCAGCACCATTCGGGAGCAGCACCCCCAGGGAGATATGTAGGCCGTTGCACCACCGCGCTGGCGTTTCCACTAATCGCGAACTGGCCCTCCCCGCCAGTATGCTCACTGGCCGACACAGCGCCTGCCTCCTGCCCGCGCAGAACGACCCTTGGGGATGGCCGTTGCGCCACCGGAGGGCCGTCTCAGCTTCGGCCGCTCTGCGGGGTAGGACAGGTGGGCACTGACTTTCCCCTCTTCTTTTGGGCCCTCCGCGGTTTAGTCCAAGCCGGTCACATGAAGCAACGAGGTTTAGTAGGAGTTCAATTGCTAGAGGCCGATGCAAGTGAACGTAGACACAAATACTACTACTGATATAACATGGTTTCAACTTTATCTTATTAAATATTGTAAAACATGTGATAATGTGAACGTCAACGTAAAGCGATCCAAACTTCAATTTATTGTCTTATTAGGTGCCCCATGCAGCCGCCTTTTCGTGGCGGGGGTGTCGTGCTCCGGCCGACAAAGTGATGACGTCCTACGATTTAGCTCTCTCATCTACCACTTTCTCCCATCTCTTTCTCTTTTTTCTGTCGTTCGTTTCAACCTTGAAGTAAAATTGAATTGAAACTGTACTGCTTGATTTAAAGATAGTCTCTATCAGTTCAATGGGGTTGATGATCATGTATTCCGAGGACGACCGACATCCTTGCACTCAAATCGCGTTTGGAACAAATGAAGTTCAATAAACTCGTAGGTTTCCAACGGAATGTATCTTAAATTTAGCGTACCTGTAAATGATATCCGAGGCATTAAAATAATTTTAATTCAAATTATTTAGTCCTCGATGCTGTATTTTTTTACCTATGGGTAAAATTCCGACATAGCTATTAACCTTACTGCAAATTCTCATTTGTATAATTTTTAACGACAAGCATGATTAGAGTATAACTGTCGCTTGGGAAAAATATGAATCAGAATTGTGTATGATGTAAGCCGGAGTAATGTCAGTTAGGTGAGCAGTGAACGAGTCAGTTTTTCGAGACGTCAGTATGCCAACTTTTAATACTCAAGTGACTGATGAAAAGCAAACAGGATTCATCCGCGCCAAATTTCACTGAGTTCACTAAAATGCCATTGCCATTGGATTCTCCCCGGGAGAGTGTCTGACTCACTCGACACTTTACCTCGTTACCGAAGGTCTTTGGAACATCATTGAAGGGATTTATGATGAGGTCTGGGGAAAGGAGAAGGCATGTACTCTTCGATTGCAGATTCAAGAATTTGCTCATCTTGCCAAGATCCAGCAGTGCAGAATATGGTGTGTTCAAGTAGTACAGGATTACACCAACGAAACTATAAGTGTTAGCGGTGAAAGTTATGTGTCAACTCGATCTGGAAAATAACTCAAGTTATTGTGTAGAAATATTTACTGACTGTGAATTTGAGGCGAGACCGCGGAGGACCTAACACTTACCCACTTCTTGGTATTCGTCACTGCCCATCGGTGGTTTAGGGAAAGTAAAAGTTGTTTGCACAAAAAGGTGTGTTAGGCGTAAAGGTGTACAATTATTTTATACGTACAGTATATACTTGTTTTGTTTTTACAGTTCTATTAACTGTGACCATTTATCAGACAGCCAGACTCTAGCAAGCATGAAATTGCAGTGTTTGCATGGGAATTACAGTGAGACGATTTTGTCGACCCGAGCGAATCTTATCTGCATGGGCAGCCGAGACCAGGCAACTATTTTATCTTCTGATTTCTTCTCTCACCCCGCCTATATCAGCTTGTTTGAAATTAGCTTGCTTTCATTATGGCCTGCTGAAATAGATGCCATTCTATGCTAACAACTTGCCTCTCAATCTTATCCTCTATCTATATCCCTCACTTCTGTTTTAATTGGTTAATTTAGTTGTTTGAATTGTTTGTGTTTTTACATTGGAGGTATTTTACACGGCTGAATTTTGAAAAATGAGTCACTAGTCTGCTGTTTTAATTGAAAACAAAAGTACACAATAACAATTATTTCTGTTTAACCACAGACATCAGCAGATGACAGATAGCCAGTCGTAACCAGGTCGCCAGCGCCAAAAAGTGATGTTTGGCTTTTCATGGTTTATTCGTCTTCCTACAAAATCTTTAACTATATATTCTGTACATGGTCTCCAGGACTCGAAACAGTTCAGCCCACCGGTAAATCCCATGGGATATACAGTACTTTTTCGGCAGTATCTCAAGAGGAAACAGTGTTTTATAAGGTGTTGCTTTAGGCGTGGTCTGCATACTCCATCGTCATCGGGTGTGTCGAGGTGACTTGCTCTCTTAGTAGGGGTCCTTGTCAAGGCGCCTTGCTGCCAGCTAGCTTTTTCAAGCACAAAATCTGGCAATCCTAGAATTATGGCACTGAGGCTGGAACAGCGAGAGATTGTAACATTGTTGAGGATGTGTGATGCCTACCATGACTTTAAAAAAACCCTGGTGGTAACATAAACAACCCTTACAGGTTCAGCCCGCACGCACTCAAGGTCGATAATAAAATATAAGTCCTACTTACAAAGTGAACAGGTTATCGCATACAATGACCTTAATTATAAATGCATTGATTTCTGTCAACATTGTTTTGATTTCTTATAACCAGTGACTCATTTTTTGTTTCTGAATATATGTACTTATATACACGTAGATATGATTTAGAGATGAATAATTTTGGTGGAGGGAAAGGATGGCTACTGACATAAGATAAATCTTCCTATGTGGCATTGAAGATCAAGTAACATTTATATCCGGGTGTTGCAAATTTTAATTTTCCCGCATAGTATAATAATGTTTACAACTATTGCCACTAGTAGGTTGTACCTTTTCTGTCTCCAAATCAGTCCACACGGCACACTCTAACCGCTCATGTTTGGTATGTGTAGTACACAGCCTAGTCTGCAGTTTGGTAGAGCTGTGAGAGTGTGCTGATTCAAATCATCGGCCATTGTTGTCGCCGTCCTATCGCTCTTATGTCGTCAGTTAATTCACCCTCGTGTCGCGGCGTTGCTTGTGACTCCACGTGAATTATGACCGCTTACTGAACTCCAAATGAAATAGTTTTAGCACTGTCTGTGCAGCTCTACAACCCTCCTATACGTGTATAGTGTAACCTGTAAAATGATGTCAACTTTTAGAAGCACTGTGCCAATCCGGATATACTGTAGTTTAGAAGAGAGTAACTACCACCGTACTACGCATAAAATCAATTACAGATCGATTGGTCGGATGTTTCTGAATTATTCTATATAAATGTCATCGAATTTTCATTGAGTATTATCAGTATATGCAGGGTGATGCAAAAAATGTTACGAAAGAATAAATTATTTATTTATAAACGTCTACATGTTTCAGGAATTATATAACAGCGAAATATCAATGGTTACGCGTGTCTCGCATTGTATGTAGTCTATGGCCAATCGATATTTAAAATTTGCGATTTAAAATTTAAATCGAAATTTATAATCAGCGAACGATTTGAAAATTCATTCATTTGAATAAAGAATATATAATATTGGAATTATACTTGTTTCGTAGACTTTTGAATATAACATCATTGAGCTGTCATGGAGAAAGTATTCGGAACACTTTCGTTAATGGTACCCCATTGCAATGCAGGAGTGGTGCTCTAATTCTGTGACACAACTTCTCAAGAACAACCTTCCTCAAGACAACCATCGGATTTACAGAAGAGGAGCTTTTGAATGCCATGTAACTGGGTGAAGGGAGAAAACCTGCTTATAAAAGAGGTCCGGAAATTGGCTCAGATCATGGAGCGATCAATTGTCAGTATCCCTCCACTTATGTTTGGAAAAGCCAGTAGCGGCTTTTTTTTAAAAAAAGATTCAGCATTTACCGAAATGATGACGTTGGGAATTTTGAATATTTGTTGTCAAACTTGAAGGGAATCGTATTTTTGTTGTTGTTTTTGTATAAATTAAATTGTCTACGGATCATTTCAATAGCGCATTGATATATAATCTTTCATACTGCCGCCCTAAAAATAATTTTATTTTTGTCGCATTCTTTTTTGTTCCATCACCCTGCATCAATAGCAGCTGCGTTCTTCTGCCAAAGTACCGGAATTCAACTTCGAAAATATTATATTTATAGTAATTATTTCATTGGTGCAGTCCCGTTTGCTTTCTATTTATTTATTATGCCAAGTGCAGCAAGTTAAAAACCCTAGGATAAATATTTAGCTTCCCAACTTTGGAATTTGTATTTGTCCAATCGCACATCAATGGTTTACCCAAAGGCCATCTTATTTAGCTGAATCAGTAAACCTATTGACCCTGTTGTTGTTCTCGCCGCGTGTAAAGGTACATTTTTAAACTGAAATGCGCAATCTTAGTGTGAATTTACATAATATACTGCAGGTTAGTGGTAGTTGATAGTAAATTCAACCGGTTTTCATTATATGCTTGTTTAGAACATATTTTCGACTTGGTAATATACATTATATCCCAGTTGTCATTGATTGTTTTAAATTACATACATTTGTTCGAGTATTTATTTATTTCAAGTTTATTTTCCAGTGGCAAATTATATATTTATCTTAATCCAATCATCGTATTTCTTATTACTAGACTCGATAATAATTAGACGTGATGGTAACATCTTCCATTGTGGTTAGTGTCTCGTAACCATTTGTTGTTCAGCTATTTTGCGTTATTTAACGGTTTTACGTTTAATCCTTTTTTCCGTGTACATTAAGTTTTTATGCTTTATTTATTTATTTGTTTACTTTAAAACTTGGAGCGTCACGTTGTCAGCACTGTTAGGATGCACATTGCTCGTTTCCCGTTTGATTTGACCACTGCCTGGGATCCTTGTAGACGGGTCCACCACGTCACTGGCTCGCCTCATGCGGCCCACGCAATCTGCCGACCTAAAAAGGCGAATTCTGGGCGGCTCCACCACGACCCTCAGTGAACGCCCTTCTGCATCCGGATCTTTGGGGAAGAGTGAGCAGGGTCGCAGTGCTTTTGCCGGTACCGTTACCGGCTCCGGTAAAAGCATGAAGAAGGCAGTGTCCACTTCTAATATTGCTTTACTGAAGGGTAGGTTCAAAGGTTGAGGCCTGGCTTGCGAAAAGCTCACGCTAATCCTTCCTAACCCGCACCGCAGTCTAGTTGCTGGTGACCCGCTTAACCGCTGATCAGAATCAACTAAACTATTGAATATTGTTCTACTTGGCGCAAGACTTGATTGCCGCAAACGAACCCGCTAAAACCTTGGAAGTTACATCATTCGCGTTAATTGGTGTGTTTAGGCTTAAGTGAAATCATTAACCCATAAGGCGTGGGGTTCCTAATTTTTGTTTCAACAAAATGTTTCTTCTAAAGAAAAACATGCTATGCTTAATCATATAGTTTAGTTATTCGCTGGTGTAGTATTTAACCTTATAGAAAAATCCCTCATGTTTTCTGTTTTATATCGTTGGCTATTTGAGTGGTATATTTTTTTAGAAGCCCTGTTTACTTATTTATGCATTTATATTCTTTGGAGGAATATATTTATTTAGACTTGAAGGTGAGTATGCAATAGATTTCGCTCTAAAAATAATTGGATTTCACGAAGTTTAGCTATTGTACATAGCATGCTTTCATTTGTATCAATATTATTAGCTTTTATGCGATTTCTTTCGAATTTTGTGCACGTTGCCATAGTCGTGTTCGCATGCTCTATTGGACAAAATTGGTCACAGTAATGTTTTTAAATATACAAAATACCTTTCGATCGCGAAATTGTCTTTGCCATCTCTTCACTGTGAAGGATGATGGTGTGAGATTTAGCTACAGTAGTAATAAGTCTCGTTAAAATTGCTGGTTAAACATAATTAATATATGGTTAAATAAAATATATTTTCAGTTGCATTCTTGCCTATTTGGCTGATTTGTTGCTCTGACATTGAGTGTGTCATTGTGGTCTAAGAGAACTACTTGGATGGTCTGCGTAGATGATAGTTTTCAATTGCAGCTAACCCTCCTGTCGTAGTGCTAATTGCTAGATAATTAGGTGCGCTTGTGTCGGTGCAGTGAAAGCCAAAGCGCCTAGCACCAGCGGAGGGGGAGCTGAGGCCGGCAAGTTCACATCATCTACCTCTGGACAGTCTGTCGATGTTGTCCGACGTCCAAATCGACCGTCGCGACCTCGACCCCACAGTATCGCCGGTCGAATGCATCTTCAGCCGGGCCCGTCATCGGCTGCCATGACAACCAGTGTCATATCGAACGGGGGCCGCACCTCTCCGCGCTATCTGACCGGAACGAGCGCTTCAGATCGCCGCAGGACAGGCCAGAGTATGGATAGAAATAAAGAAAATAAAAAATTACTTAAAAGTAAGTGATGCAGCCGATGAAGTTCTGTTTCCTGACTATCTCATTCGTATACTATAATACTCCTATATTATTTCCTAATCTAGATTGGAGCATGAATGATCATATTATTATTATTATTATTTTCATAATTGGAATGTTTATTGTTTAAATTTCGTTTTTTTATTTTTCAATGCTATGTAAAGTTACTTACGCGGATGTTATTTGTTTTAATGGTATAATTTTACTATAGTTGTATGAAGTTATTATTACTGCTTGTTCTGCATGCTTCATTTTTTACATTGTTTTGCATGTTTATTTATTATTTTCCTAAACCAGCAGCAGCCGAATTGAATGGAACGGAAAAAGAGGAAGATCCAGACGGTAGGTTTTGTGGTGGTGATGGAGTGCTTAGTCTTTGCGGAACTCTCTTTTCCTTTACACACACACACACGCACACACAAACTTCCCTATTTACCATACGTATTGTTGCGACAATTTTGAAAAAATGGAACTTAGTAGAAAAATATATTCGGTATAAATCAGTCCTCATTCCGTGGGCTCCCGTGAGAGGTCCGGGAGAAGGAGTCGGGTCACCAGGACCTAGCTGGAAACCTTTCCGAAAGGTGAAGTAGGTCATACAGATCTGCGAGTGTACCAGTGCTGTGTGTTGTCTAAGAAAAGCGTCGCTTCAGAAAACTGGCCAGATTCCTCCTTATTCCACTGTTTGCTGATCGATGCCATTGATCTCCAAATGAAATATCGAACAATCACATTTTCAGTTTCCATCCAGATATTCTCTACCATTACACACACCAGTTCAAATTTCTAGTGAACTTGGTTCGTAGGGTGCTGGCTGGGATAGAGCGACAACAATTGGAAGTGCCAACTTGGCCGCTGAATGCCCATCGAGTGTGAACATTAGGTCCCAGTGTTTCATTGCTATATAACTATACACCTTATGGTTGCATTAACCAATTCTCAGTTGTGAATCTCATCAGTTTGGTCGGGGGAGGATGATTTCCAGTCTGTGCCCGGATACCATTCTGTTTTGCAATAAATATATACAGGAAATGATCTCCAGCTTAGTTACAGATACAGTAAGCTGTGATGGTTTATCCCACAGGACAGCTTCGCGTGCCAAATTCGAATTCTTTATAGAAAGTTTTCTTATATAATCTAATATGTTGTTGCAGTATAATTGTTTCATCGAATATTTTCCATCCTCTACTAATCTACTTTACTATTATACATCTAATATGTAACAAAATCAGCATGTGCTCGAAAATTGTGTACTGTACACATTCGTTCACTGTGTTCATTGCAGCAATGTTGTAGGAAAAGGCACATTGCTCTCCCGGAAGACTTATAGGGACCGCACTTATGCGTGGAATGCAGGGATAAATTGATAAAAAATACGCAGCTGATATAAAAAACAGCAAATCTGTCATTCAGTTTTTCTCTTAGCACGATCGCTCTCTTGTTAATTTTTCCTTATCTGCAACGTAGACTCTAACACCACCTCCATAACATAATTCCCCTATTCTAATCCTATAGTAGTGTGTGTTGTGAATATGTGATTTTCTCATTTCTTTGTATCCGCCCTCTTTATACCAGTCAATTAACGACTGCCGTTGTTCCTTTTTCAATGATCGATTTATTATATCAGTAGAAATCCAACCGAGATTTTCAAATTACTATGTCCAAAGGGTGACTGACGGTATACTGTTTGATTGAAAGGAAACAATACCTATTCGTTCATATGATATTGATTCAGGAGACCGCACCAATCATCCATATTACACGATCTAATGTTCGAATAAAGAGTATATTATGACATTCATATGTAAATTAAACAGGGATAGCAATGAAGATTTTTTAGCGAAAGATGAATAATAAAGTCAAACTGGCAAACATTTATTGGTTTATTATAAGCAACATTATCAGGCTGAAAAGTAAACAGTTAGAGCTACAAACAGTTGACAAACAGCCAAACACTAACCAACTTAAATCCAAATGGGCAGAAAGCGTCCCATGTTAAAACACAGCTGATAATTTATAACTTGAACTAATTTTTACTACGAAACAAAATTTAAACAACTAACAAAATCCACAGGGGAAAATAATCACTGGAGGATATTTAAAAATAGTAAGCACCACAATTTGATAGCGTGATAATATAAAGATGAACTAAAGTTCTTATTTCTTGAATTCTCTACAGCATAAAACCAGTTAAGTTGGTTTGTCTGCAGTGATAAACAACCGTACAGTTCCCAAAATTAGGAATAAAACGAGGTGTTACTTTTTAAACTGCAAAAGCCACATAAAATTATGTTCGTTGTTGTTGTTGTTGGCCCCGGGACCTACTAAAGCAGTAGTCTAGTAAGTGTGTGGGTCTGCTTGTGTTTCTTTGATTGGATATTTTTGTTGGGG
>JAUYWV010107042.1:0-12902 GCA_032274565.1 Nematoplana nigrocapitula
AATTTTAAAGAAAATGGAACAAGGTTCGAAAATTATTTTTAGAAAAACTGAACGAATATTTAGAAAAATATGCAAATCAAAATTGGACGTGGAATTTAACCAATCTGCTTTAAAATACTGTTGTAACACGGGAGTAAATGATTCAAACTAATTTTTTAGCGTATGTTTTGTTTTGGAGGAAGTATGCCACAAAAACGTCTACTGTAGTTTTGGCACCTCAGAAGAGAAAGCAATTTGGTTTTGAAATCTCCACTCCTTCCTCGAGAGAACTACTCACTCAGAAGATCTCAGTGAGTGAGAAATGCCAGATGCACCCCTGACCCCACCTACCTCACTATGCACACCCATAGCTCGACTGAGCACCTCCTTCAGACTGTCCGGCTCCGGGATGGGGCTGATTTCGAAGAGGGACGATTTCGGTCCGGACTGGTCCGTCCGGTCGTAATGGATCAGTTTGGCCGGCGGTGTGGGGCAGTTAGGGCTCTGCTCGCAGCGCAACTTCAATCGGCCCTGGGTGCAGTGGAAAAAGGTGTCCACCTGGTCCAGACGCGTGGGACCGCGGACGCCATCGAGGGCGACGATACGCGAGATCAGACCATCGGTGTCCGTAACGCGGGCTTTGATCTCGATATTCTCAAACCCCATTGTGTTCACTGCAAAATGTTAAACGCATGTACTAGCTCTGAATCTACCCAAAGCAATATGACTTGCAATACGGGAGTAATTCAATTGCTGTCTACATTACAATTTTCATTTTTCAATAGAAACAATATTCAAAGGAAAAATATATTTCTGAATTGTTTTATTTTTTATGATGTACAGGTGTCCCCAGAACGATAAATATATAACAAGAATCAATAATATAATAGGTTTTAATTTGCAAAATGTTTGAGAATGGCTAGTTGGCGAACAAACACAGTAGAACTGTCGTCACCAACTCGCCCTCCACCCAGTATACTAATCAGTACACACGCCGGTCTCATACAGTGTACGTCTATATTAACTCGCTTTCTCTCTTCTTCTCCCCTCGTTCTCCGCGTTACGCAGTTTTATAATGCATTTGATTGATGCTCCGCGGCGTCATTATTAGCACTAACTTATATTATTACCGGCGTAATAAGCATACAATTTACGAGTAGTATATATAGTATAGAGCAAAATATATTTGCAAAATTTCGTAATTAACACCATTTTCAATCGCAGAAAATGGCGCCAAAACATCGCGCATGTTGTGCCCAGTCATTCAAAGAGTGGGTAGCAAACATTTAGCTCCCTCCGGTTGATGGGAGATTGCGAGCACATCATTTATTTTGCAGCTATCTGTTTCCCATTTAGAGGATTTGTTTAAAACCTTTGTATACTACTTATAGTAGATTTTAGTAGTAGAATTATGTATACAACAGTATATTTAGTTAGCGCACTAAAATCAATTAATCAAAGGAATATACTGTACATTCGGATCTGTTACAGTTAAAAAAATTGGGTGGAGCGCAAATCTTTGAGGCATACCCTGAACAAGGTTGTTGAGATAATCATGGTGAAGTTCATCCCATTGTTTCAATCAAAATTTCTGCAAGGTTTTAAAAATCAACTAGAAAACTTTTCTACCAGCTTCATCCGTTACCCCAATGTTTCCATGGTAAATTACAATTGTATAGCATATGGCCAGGTCTAGGAAATTAACGCAGTTAAACAAAAGTCCGAGTTAGACGAATCCGATTTATGTGAGGTAGATTGTACTTATTTTTCACTAAAAAACGGGAAAAATTATAAAAAGCACATGTACATACTCGTGACACAGGGAAATCTCGAGCATTCTATCGACGATCCAAACATTTTTGCAGATCTAATATTAAGCAATACATTATATTTTAGCCTCCCTGAGCTTTTATAATTATTGTGTTTTTGTTAATTACCAAGTAACAATTACAAATAAGCGACTTGCCTTAAAGGAAAAAATCAAAGGAAAATGCGTAAAACAAGTTTAACTTTTATATTTGAATCAGCATATATCAGCTACATAACGTATTATAATGCGTGTATGTGTTGTGTATATGTATAAGCAGTCGAGCAACGAACGTCGTCGTAGTCTTGGTAGAACAGGACGTGTAAAACAATGAAAGCAAAATCAGTAGTAGTAGTAGTAAGTAGCTCCTTCGTCGTGCAGTACGGTGGAGATGATATTGATTTGGCCAGCAGAGGAAGAAGCAACGCGGAGAGAAGTCAGTCAGCCCCAAACAGCGCGAAACAAAATCGAGACGCGCGCGCACGCGACTGGTGACGTCAGTCTGTGACGTGTCAGTCAGTCAGTGGCCATGTCGTTGAACGAACGATAAATTATTTAGCAGCAACAAGAAGCCGACGGGTGATAGGCAATAGGTATAGAGTTGACACTGATAAAAGTGGGATGATAGTGGGAGCATTGATAAAATAATTTAAGTTGTTATATGTAGAATAAAATTACATAATAATACTCGGATACGAAGGCGTTCAAACCGCGCTGCCCAATCGATTCACACGCAACGAGACGGTACGATACAACCACAAAACGATCGACCGATGGGCAGCACAAATAAAAAAAATTGGGCCAAGTAGCCAGTCTGACAGACTCCATTTGTAGTAGCAAAGTTGCATAAGAAAAAAACCTACAAAAATAAATTCCAACTAAAAATAGAAAACAAAATCAGAGAGTAATTAGTAATACCATATATAGTAAACTAATTTAGTATTTATTAGTAATAGTTAAAACAGAAAAGGACTGACTGCTTTCAGAGAGTAAATGCTCGGACAACATACACACTTATAATACAAATAGTGGTGGGGTCGGGGAGCAAAATAACACTGCGAGGTATGTCTTCAGTCCAAAAAAAGAAAATTTTGTCATGGAACTGGAGGGGAAATATAAATGCTATAGCTCCCCTGCTAATTGCAGCGGCTTAAATATGTACGTTTGGAAAAAAACTTGTCAAAAACAAAAAAGCGTACACTGGTATGTATGTATGTAAGGTAACTACGCCGCCACTTCTGATTGGATGCTAAAATTAGGTCAATCGAGATGTGTGAATCGTGACCAACAACTGATCGAAAAATCCAATCCAATCAGATTCCACCCCACTAAAACAAATGGAAACCAGCTATGTGTAGTAATCGCAATCACAAAGCGACGGCGGCTTTACGTCTAGGCGGCTCTGGGTAAACAAAAACGGTCATGTGTATTGGAGAGAAAATGGAATGCAAATACAGTGATAGAGAGAGAGAGAGAAAAACTCGGAATGTAGTACTGACGGCTGACAAATGCATGAACGACAAAAAACACGCGGAATGACAAAAGCTACAATCAATCAAAAAATAATTACAAAAAATAAATAATTACACTGACAGACAATCTATATACATAGAGATTTTTATATGTATAATCACTACCCAGATTGACAAAGCTTAAAACGTATGTAAAAAATATGTAAAGTTAAATAAATAATATATGCCGGATAATAATTAATGAAGTGATACACGTCAAAATTTAGCGCAAGGTCAATACAAAATTCTGATTGGATGCGCAGTAATTTCAATTCAATTCGGCTTCGACAGAAAATCTGAGACAATTATCAGTGAAGAACCAGTTTAAACCGGGTTTCAAACAGTAGAGAAGGTAAGAAATCTAAGTGGCCTAATTTTTTGGAAGGCTCAGACCGCGCTATAAATAACAAAGCCAGCTTACAAAAGGTGAGATTCTGAGATAATTCTTTTCAAAGCTTCCTTTTTCATTTGTGCTAATGAATTTAGTTTTCTAAAAAATACGTTAAAGAAAACGGAACTAATACATTTGAAAGTTTCGTTAAATTTTAAGAAAGCGGGGAAGCGATGCCGAACTGGGTGATTAGATAGATAAATACAATGCGGTAATACTGTAAAAGAAGGAATAACTGCCAGTAGAAAACCGGATAAGAAATGACAAATAGGAGATCATTATGATGGAATGCTGATATATCGTATAGCGTATATACTGTATAGATATACTGGTTGGTTATACTTATATAGATAGGTATACGAGGTTCAAAGTAATCATCACGAATAATGGAGGAAGGAGAGTATAAGAGGGGGTGGGGTAGGATAAATAAATGTGGACTTCAATATAGGCATCACAACTCATCGAATGCAATACAGCAGTGAGATAAAACGGGGCTTGCAAGGGAGACGAGTAAAGCGATCGCAAAAAGGAAAATTTCAGATTCAGCATAGATTCTGGTTCAATGTCAGCATAATGTAATTATATAGAAGATCAGCGGGGGTTGGGGCAGTCAGTCATAGTATACCATCAAAGACCAACAGACCCACACGTTCAGCAGAATTACCCACATATCTGTCAATAATTCGTCTCAATTCCTCGGCACTCAACACGTTGGTAAAACGGGTGACACTAAAACGAGCAAGTCTCGAAAAAGTTGGTCAAATACGATCTACTGTCAAATTTCATTCAAGCGACAAAAATAACGATTTACTATTTATACTACTCATAGTAGTATATTATTCAAAACGTAATTTCAGGAGTCGGTGTACTTAAAGCGATTTATACCGCTTTGAATGGGCAATAGTTTTCAAAAAGTGCGGCGGTATTTCACATTTAAAACTAAGGTACATTACTTAGCTTTAGCAGAAATTTTAACAGTAGTCGCGCTCATATAATCACCAGTGCCCTTCTCCATCTAGAGAAAGAGAGAGATGCACGAACACAACTCAAACCAAGCACACATTTTGGTGCGTAACATAAATTCCTAAAATTCCAAAATAAAAATAAAAAAATCAACCAAAACAGTATAAAATGCCTGACGGAATTACTCGTGACGCATTACCGCGTACACGTGTTGCCAAAATAAAATACAATATCGATAGGTAAATATTGAAAATACCCGCCAATTTTTGTGGTAGGACGGGTGCAAGTTAAAATATATTGTACAGCAATGTATTAAGGCGTAATTCTTTGAAGAACCGAAAGTGATGATAGCCAGACAAGACGAACCAGAGACAAACAGATGGAATGAGAAATTGAGAGCACTTAAATAGCCAAGAAAGGGAAAAGAGTGAGAGAAAGAGAAACTTAACTTAAACCAAAACACAAGAGTAACAGTAGAGACGGTGGGGATCCTCTCTCATTCACGAAGTGAGGAGGGCCACTTCAGCGGCGGCCTGGTTGGCATGACAACCGCTGGGGAACTCCTCGTGACCGATAAAGTGGGAAGAGAAGCTGTAGCGGTCGTCAGCGGTGTACTGGCAGATGGCGCATTGAAAAGGCTGACCGGTGGTGGCGTGCATCTTTCCGTGTAACTCGAACATGGCCGAGTCGAGGAAGAAGATTTGGCAGTGTTCGCATCGGTAGAGTTTCCCGGTCAGCGTCAGGTGGCGCATCAGATCTTTGAGATCACACTCAGCCACCAGTGAGGAGCCCACGTTTCCGCTGCTACCGCCCACGTCGTTCTTTTTCCTATACAATGAACAGGAAAAATATAACTATTATATATTACTTACAAATTACCAAGTAGTAAATGTATTTATTAGAGGAAATACATACAAAATTCATTCACGTTTATTTTTATAAAAAATGATAAAGAAAAGTATAACATATTAAAAATAAAAGACTAATCTGAAAAATATGCTCAGAGGCAGACACACCGAAAGGAATGAATAAAAATATATAGAAGGAACATATATTATAATCAAAAACGAATTTCAATGGAAAATTTGTTGAGAGGGAAGCATATGTGATGGGATGGAAGACGAGGAAATAAATAAAAACTTATTGATATGATATGTACAGTAGATCTATCGAAAAGAAAGAAAGTATACCGAGACTGGCACGTAACAGGTTATACTGAAGATGGGGAGTACGAGAAGTAGGAGAAGAGTTCTGTCTGGCGTAGTTTTAATGGTGGAAATAGGCGTCGAAGTTGGACATTTTTTGCTATTTTGATTAATTTCAAATTTGTTACACTTCTACCTGTGGCTATGGGTAGTTTCGGTATGAGAATTTAATTGGGGAATCCGGCAGAGTTTTGATGGAGTCTATGTGTAGTTTCGGTTTCGGTTTTACCAAACATCAGAGTTTTAGGAGAACTGAGACCAGCCATAGACAAACCTATCCCCAGACCCCTCCCTAAACCACACCGTTTAGTGTACTAGACAGAACCCTTCTATTACATCTAGTACATCTACGTATGGACGAGCGGTAGAGTGGTCTTCTAAAACACTATATCATAACGAGTGGTAGGCCTGTTGAGCAGGAAATGGTTGAAGAGTGAGCAGTACTCACGAGATCGATTGAAGGGAAGCTGTCTGGCTGGTGAATGCGGTGTAGCGGCCATTTCCGTAACCGATGCCGCTGTTGGTGTTCTCCTGAACCCCGTTGGTCTGCGAATCTTCGGATTTGTTCCAATCACATACTCCGTTCTGGTGGGAGACAGATAAAATAAAAGTCGCAAAGCTTTAATCGCGGAAAATTAGTTGAAACGAAACATCACTAACAAGGGTCTATTCTACAATTTTGCGCCACCCACTACACCGCTCTCTCTCTCTCCCACTCTCTCTCTCTCTCTCTCCCACTCTCTCTCTCTCTCCCACTCTCTCTCACCCTCTCTTTCTCTCACTCTCTCTCTCTCTCCCACTCTCTCTCTCTCTCCCACTCTCTCTCTCTCTCTCTCTCTCTCTCATCCCTCCCTTCCCTGTCATCTCATTTTTTCTTCTTTCCTCACTTTCTCTTTTTCCTCCAGTAGATCGGAGCACTGACCAGGCATTTCAGTTTTTTGTAGAAAAACACCGCCTTTGGCTATTCAAGGAAACCAAATTATGTATCCCTTAATATGCAAATGGCCAATATTAAATAATGCTTGTAGCTTTTCTTTGGCCGTCCTTTTGCTCAGTTCTGATAAAATTATGGCATTTATAACCCATGACGTATTTCAAATATCACTGAGATGTGGCCGTCAATTCCTCCAAAGTGTGGTCCTCATTTTACCATTTCTCACTTTGCGGGATTTATTGGGAGGCCGCCGCTCATTCCATAGGCCATCTCTGAGATGGTGCAAAGACTCTACCGAATCGGACTGCACCTGTCCAGAACCTTGTATGGCGCAGATATCTATTTCGACAGTCTGATCCCTGTGTAGTTGGTTGGTAGGCAACCGAGACTATTTGGGCGTTTGTCGGACTGCCCTGCCAGAATCTATAACCGCATCTCCAACAACAACAGAAGGCAGGAATTTGATGCCATCACCGGGCCTGTCACTACTTTCACCATCTACATGGACGGATCGGACTGGACTGGTCATTACAACAGGCACCCCTCAAAAGCCCGCAGTCATCAAGACACTACAGCAAAAGTGCAAATGCCATACTTTTTCTTACGAAGAGGAAATGGAGGCCCTCGACATGGCCTGCGACTGGATCTGCGCAAACGGAATAACGCAATTGGTTTTGATCTGTTCGGACAGTCAGGTCGACCTTCGGGCCCTGGACAACAGACCAATGGATTCCTTCGCAATTAAGGACAAACTGTAGTCGTCCACAACATCTCCTTCCAGTGAATCCCTGTCCACGTCAACAACCCCGGAAACGAAGCAGCGGACAGAGCTGCAAAGGAGGTCAACTCTGAGCCCTTAGTACAATCTCCTCGACGCCGGAAATCTCTTGGGAGTGCGCCAGGGCCTTCAACGACAGAGAGGTCAAGGACTAGGTCCTTACACACCAAAGGACAAAGCAGGTCTACCACAAATTCTCCTGGTCGAAGGATGTCAACTCCGTCAAGAGTAGGAAAGATGCAGCCCTCCTGGCCAGATCGGGAGCGGCCACTGCATGCTTTTCAGGACCTACCGGAACCGCTGCTAGATCCTTCAGTCGAGCCATCCTGCCCAAACTGCCCGACCACGTCACACACAGTCGAACACTGACTTATGGAGTGTCCTTCTTTGAACGCGAAACAGGGAATTTCAGGCGTGAGTGACTGTTCCCTCTCGGTCCTCACAGATCATCCTGGTGGCGCGCTCCTGCTAGCTAGGAAGTCCCTTTTCTAGGCAGGATTCCGGCCTCAGTCAACAACAAGCAACTTATACAATTAAACAATTTTTTTAGTCTAAACAATAGTTAATCAGCGTACTTTTGTTTTGTTTTGTTTGATACAGCTACGTGAAGATGTTCATCAACTACGAGTAGGTCGAAGAAATTCAGTCAATGGATGGAGTTCAGTTGAGAATCCGGCGCAGACTGGTTTGACAAATGGGGACACCCAATACGGCCGCCAAATCTATGCGGTATGGACATCAAATATACATAGACGTATTTTCCATTTTTATAGCGAAAATATTTACCATACCAGTGTTTTATTTCTGTGCTGCAGACAGACTAATCAAGAAAGTAAGTCAAATTTGTTGTGCGTGTTTTGGGTTCCGATGTAATGCATCGGTGTAGAATTTTTATTTGTTGTTTTCTCTGGAATAGATCCGTTTATGAAAAAAATTGTCTACTTTATAGATGACATCCATCTCTCAACGTTTCGTTTCAGCTTGATTACTATCAAGGGTTCCTCTGTATTTGAACTTACCTACCCTTTATTGACTGTGTTTCTACATGGTATGAAAGCAGACTGTGGTTTAAAGTTTAAAAGTGCCAGACTATTTTTTAAATGACCTCGCTTTTGAACTAACAGTACTCAAACACTTCTGTGTACTTGCAAAAACACTAAAAACATTTTTCCTTCAGTGTTTTTGTAAGGAAATAGTGATTCAGGAATTCAGAAAAAACAGTAAATCACAACCGATCGTGTTTTATTGATCCATTTATTCATTTCAATCAATTTAGTTGTTACTTTTGGTGTTTAATTAACTCCAATATGTCTTTCGTGTCTTCTAGCCTTCATAGATACCGTTGCAACTGAATGTTTGTTGTGTTAGGAAAGCCTTACAGTTTATAGAAAAGATGAATAAAAGGCGGTGAGATCTGTGTCGCTGTGTCACTGTATTAGTCTACTCATTTTGTTATCTTTATCGCATTTTAGTCACGTTTTTGCACTACACATATGTTTTTGTGAAGGTAGTCAATGTTCTTTTAGAATGATAAAAAGCAGTAATCCAACTGTCTTTAGTTAATAGAGAAATTCACTACTGAAAAAATAAGAGTCATGAAAGAACTCCTTCTAGTAAAACTGTCTCAGAAACGACCACGATAGACAACGCATCTGTTTTTTTAACACTTGTTCTAAGTGACTTTTATGAGAGAACAACTGCTTATCCTCTTTCCTTAGTGTCTTATAGTAAAGCGTAGGAAGCATTAATAAAGTCACTCAGGTGAGTCTTGTTAATCTGATGATTCGGTAAAAAAAGCAGAGAGGAGAATTATGTTGAGAGATACTTTCTTTGGATCAAATCAGGGTCGGCCCAAGGGGGGCTAATGGCTTAAAAACTGCCTAGTCACATAAATTAACCACTGTAGAAGTGACCTCTTGGAACTTAACCTATTTTACTTATAAATTCCCAGTTTACTACTCTCACATTTATTATTAGTATAATAAAACCGTAGGATGTTTTTATAAATATCGCCTGTTTTCATTTATTAATTATGCACTTTTAATAGGTCTGTGTTACTCCCACTGAAACGCCGGTTCATTTGAGACCCTTTGCAATCCTCTGCCATGTTCCGTTCTCGAGTTATAAGTGTACAGAAGGACATCGTGACACAGATCACCACAAATATAGTTACTGTATAGATGTGCGAAAGTATTGCTGTTTAAACCAGGCGTTTCCTGCTCTCCTTGTGTCAAAGAAATCAACATAACATTGTAACATTTTGATTGACTTAAATAAATTGATTATTTTTTTACTGCTTCTGAAGCATTGTCGTAATATTTTCTATCAAAGATAATATTAATGAAACTATTTATATTGATATTATACGACTGCGATAGATGAGTGTTATTTCAATTACGACGAAAACTAAACTGCAGTTAATTATTAACTAAGGACTCATGAAATCCTTACTGAAAATGATCAAACATTTTGAACAGTAGTTCAATTGAAGATGACCCCGAAAACGAGCATAGGGATTGCTTAGAAGTTTTGTTAATAGTAGATATTTATGTGCATGCGCACTCTGAAATACATTTATTTGTATATTTAAAATTTTTGTGATTTTTACCAACGAAATTCTCGGAGTTGCATTTAATATTTCTGTTAAATCTGCGAAACCTGAGAAATTGAGCAAGGTTGTCAGACTGAGACTTGAAGCATGCTCTCCACCTCCTGGGTGAAGATAGGTGAAAACCAGCCCAAAAGTGCCAATAACTGAGCAAACTGCCCCAATCATTTCCTCAATAATTATTTTCTGACAGAAATTGAACAAAGAGTATACAGTATTCTAGACCAAAAAGAGCCGAATGAAAATTGATAAATACTCACGAAGATGGTCTGATTGTTTACTATTACAAAATTAGTTTCAACAATACGAACGAGTATACATAACAGTACTCACTGAATAAGTTTGAATATATTCACACAGTTGAATTCATCATTTCTAACAATCCCTTCAAATCAGAGCGACGATTTGGCAGTTCTCCAGCAGCCTGGCGGTTCGGCCAGCGGCCTCAACGGGTTCCGGCGAAGTGGCAGTGTCCGCTTCCTCGCCTCGGCGGCGGCCAGCACCCCCGCACCTACCACCACACCCGGGGAACTGCACGAACTGCACCAGAGTGTGCGCGACATGGCCACTGAGCAGTCGAGAATGCGCGAAGAGTTGGAACGCTTGGGCAAAACCAAAGAGTGAGTAACTGATGAGATACATTTTCTAAGAACATACCCAATTGATTTTCTTTTCCAATCAAACTTTCCCTCTAAGTATGCATGTCAGACAGAACGAATTGTATAATGTTATTTATCTATTAACCCTACTAAAACAGTGAATGAAGTTTTGTAGAGTTTGTCATTTCTTGCCGTCTCTCAACACAAAGTTATTGTTTTCTATCGTGAACAGGGGAAGTCCATTGAAGGACTACTTGGACCATCTGCGATCGAGTCAGACCCCCGTCCCATCCGGCGTAGATCGATCGGGTAGCAGTCCTTCGACGGAAGTCCCCAGATATGCCGTCCACAGCGTCACGTCCACGGTCGATCGTCGCCTGCAGGAGGCCCAGGAGCAGCTGAAAGTCGAGCGTCGGGCCTCCGAGCGCAGACATCTCGCGGATACCTCAGAGGCCCAGGGCCAGTTGTCGTCCACCCTCAAATCCGCACTGGACCGCATCCAACGCGATACACCGCCAGTCGCGCCAGTTTCGCCCCAACAAGTAACCAGCGCCAAACCGCCGCTGCCCCCGCCGCCACCAATCGATACGGCGGACACCGTGGAGCAGATTCTCAGAAGTCGGGTGGCCCAAGTGGAAGCGGCTAAAAATACCGCCGAGGTAAATTTGTTGAAGAACTATATGGACCCAAACTATTCATTCCAGGGAGTAACAAATGCTCTCCATTCAACTTTCTCCCATACTTTGACTTTGACCAGTTTTAATATCAAATGTCATCTACAAGCTTTGCAGATTTACGTAAAAATAGTAAGAAATTACAAAATAGTCGACTTTAATCAAAAGAACCACTGTTTTTATTAGCTTAGATTCATCCTTAGTCACCGTCCTCTTTTAGAAGGTTGGCATCCATAGCACGCCAATTGTGCTTGTTCCCAGCTTTCTTTTTGCAATCCCGATGCCTTTACTTCCTCTGTATTTCTTGATATCATCTCCCCAAGTTTCTCTTTGCCGACCTCTGTCCCGTTTCACTTCTAGCATGCCTTCTAGAACCAAAGCATGTAGCTGCCCTGAGGATCCTCTTATAACGTGTCCGGCAAACTTCATTTTTCGTTTGATCAGACTGCCAACTAAGTATTTTATTAAAAGTCTTCTGTAACACCACATTTCAAATGCATGTAGTTTTTCTATGATTCTTTTTGCTGAATATCCAAGCTTCGCTAGCATACCCTACGACTGAATATATATACATCTTTAGTAGTCTTTTCTTCAAGTTAAGGTTCATGTTACTTCTCAAGAATTCTTTAAATTTTTAAAAGTCACTTTTCGCCTTCCCAATTATTCATCTTACTTCTTCCTAGCATTTACCATCCTCTGTAATTCAACTTCCAAGGTATTTATATTCAGTCCTTGTTCAATTTTTTGCCATTAACTTTGATTTCACATTGTATCTTTTCTTTTTTTGTCAGATTACATAGTAATAATTCTGTTTCAATGGAAAGTTTTCCGACCAACTGCTCATCTCAACTGTAGCAATGATATTGACTGAAACGACCAATGTATTGTTGTACCTGTCATTCACATTAGTAACCCAATAAGTTGAGTCGTACTACGATGAATGGTGTAAAGTGAAAAGAGACTACCCTACTAAATGTAAATAATAATCAGTAACATTGGAAAACATAATTTCAGTATGACCGTGTTCTGTTCCACGCGACCTACCTCCAAGTCTGCTCGACTGCACTTGTATCAGTAAGTTGGTTTCCCTTGAAATCAGCCTGACCAGTGAAAAAAGCAAAACGAGTGAAGAGAGTACTAGCCCGGTGCCTCCTCTACCGCTATTGCCCCAATCTCCTTCTCTGCCTCCTCCTCTCACATCCACCACTCTTTCCTTTCTCCCTGGCGGTCATCCCTTCGCAATAAACTCTTCGACAGCCAGATTCCCAATACTTCACCTGGTGAACTTCTCCTTCCCGTTTTACCCGTTGCGAACTTTCGCGCCTTCGCTGCAACGGGCACTCCACCCTTCTTCCCTCTTACCTCCATCGGATCAACCTGACCGATTCCCCCTCTTGCCCTTCCTGCGGTGAAGGCCCGCAGGATCTTTCTCACCTTCTTCTCTCTTGCCCCT
>JAUYWV010107053.1:0-12901 GCA_032274565.1 Nematoplana nigrocapitula
TGGCAATCGATATCACAACACTGGACCGTGCACACAGACGAGGAGGTCTGTGCAATGCAGCACGTGTGATTTACCTAGAAACCAGTGGGTGCTCGTGCGCGAAATATTAGATAACAATAGATTATTTGAGTCATTCTTGTCGGTCGGATGCGCAAAGGGTAGAGAAAATAGACATATATAGTTATTGCCAGTCAGTGGGCCTGTTTACTCACTTGCCCACACATTTAGGAAGATGTCGTGAAACTTAAAATTTAGCAGTGAATAAACAGCTAAAATTAGAAGCTCCTAAGTTATATGAAAGAGACCTCGTCGTGTAATTTACCGCAGCTGATAAAGTCATCGACAAAAATGACGTCACCAAATGAGACTAATTCAACTTCTCACGATTAATACTACTTTGTCCTTAACATCTCACAATGAAAATCTGCACAGCTTTTCGGCTGCATTCATATTCTCTTCTATTTAATAACATTTTGCATTTTAGAATAAAGAATATATACAATGAGAAAGAGTCCCTGGACACAAAAACGATATCATATTGTATAAACACCAGGCAATTTATGATATTTATCCATTAGTCCATTATTTATCGATCATCCTTATCACTCACTTCATTCATAGTCAGTAACCAATGACAATAATAATCATTTTTATCGCTTCAGCGCAAAGGCTCTGACCTCTGCTGCTGAACCGATAGTCGATCAAACCGGCTTTTGTATCTGTGTGATAATAAATGACATTAAGGGGGATCACAAATTCAAATATTCAATCTTGTTCTAACCTTTAAGAGCCCGAAACAAATAGGACACCTTCTGATAGACAGTCTCTGTGTGTCCCCGTCCCCCCCCCCAATGCCGGTAAACATTGATATCCACGTCCCATAGTATACAATCCACTTCCATCGATAATGGATGACATAGGAGGATGAAAGACGAAGCGACGCAAGGACAAATTAACGAGAGTCTGGTGCAACAAACAGGTACGTTTTTCTAAGCTACAGAATATATGTAAGGAAAAAGTACGGAGTGGTATTTGAAGATTAGACCTATACAGTACACGACCATTCATAAAATAAAATTTACCACCAGACCTCCCATAACGGTCAATTGACCAGTAGACCAATTTATACCCATAACGGTCAATTGACCAGTAGACCAAGTTATATTTGTGGCTGTATTGTAAAATAAAATGACATGAACTTTTACTTCACAGTAGCTTCCTAACTAACTCATATGTATACTATATATCTGTAGTAATAATTTTTCTGCGTCTACCATAGCACAGTAGTAATGGCGACATATACCTAGAACTACCAAGGCGGTCAAATGACCGGTAACCATTTTTTGTGTTATTGTCCACTTTACTTAGGTATTGTCTATTAAATAGAGATCGAATTCGCGCTGTCCGATACATACTAGAGGCTGCACCTCGAGGAGAGTGGGAAAATGAGAGAGAGACAGAGAGTTACAGATCAAGAGTGAGGGGGAAGAAAAGGAAAGAGGGGAAAAGAGAGTGGAAAGAGAATGAGGAACCAGATAGAAAAGGAAGAGATAAAGGGAATAGAGAGAGTTACAGATCAAGTGTGAGGTGGAAGAAAATGAGAGAGGGGAAAAAGAGAGTGAGGAAAGAGAATGAGGAACCAGATAAAAATGGAAGAGATAGAGGGAAAAGAGAGGGGGAAATGAGATGGTAAAAGACAGAGGCTGAAGAGTACATGAGAGAAGAAAGAAAAAGAGAAGGCAAAGAGGAAAGGGAGAAGGGATAGAGGGTTATAATTAGTTAAAGAATAATTCAAAATTGGACTATTCGTCATTATTCCAATTGACTCCAGGACGAAGCTGAATTGCTGTTCATCCGCAGAGCATATCGTGCATCGGAACTCGCCTGTGCTCCCTGAACCGTGTCTACCCTTGAGTTTAAATACATAATTATTATGTATTAGGATGTTGTTTTCGCTTGAAAGTGTTTGTGTATCAATCGAAACCGGTTACCTGTATTAAATGTTTTACCTAAGCTTGGATCACGTATATTGTTCGATTAGAGTCGTGTCTCCAATGCCGATTATTTAACTGTTCTATATAATTTAATAAATTATCACCGCGAAAACAACCAAGGTCACATCAAGTGAAGGTTAAAGTAATGTTAATAAATCAACGGTCGTATCAGAACCAATATATGTCTGGTATATGATAACAGAGCGATTCTTCGTCATCTATGCGTCGCATATTTCAAGTGATATTGATTTGGACGGCAATCCCACACCAGGAGGTTACACCAATCGACCTGCACAGCCCCAAAAATTCCTCAACCAACAGTCACCTTCCAATCAACGCTATGGCACAAACGCACACACATCCATCCTGGTTGAAATCATCACAGCCGAGTGTTTCTTTCACCCGAATTCACCCGAAAACCGTCTGAAACAATTTGTCGTGCGTAAATCAAACCTAATTGAAGCAAAGCCACGTGCTTTTCTGTGATGCACCGGAAACCACCCATACGAAGCGGATGGTAATGCCGCCAAACAGATTGGCGGGTCATGATGTACGAAAAAACCCATCAATTTAGCATCACACTGCGCAGTTATTAAGGGTAACAGGCCGAGTGCAGCATAATTTAAACACCCTCGCAATGTGAAACAATGAAAAGCTTGCAATAATTAATTCTCTTTGTACATGTTCGCTATCTCCTCCTAGAACATCAATTGGAGAGAGTTGAAACTTTCGGGACAACATAAGCTATCGTTTGATTAATTTCCATTCATAGAGGTGCCACAGGTTCCGTTTTAATGATATGTTTAACCCCTTTTCAAACTACCAAAATTTCGCGTCATTTTTATAACTGTTATTTATATGCAGTCTCAATGAAATTTAGTGGAGTTAAACAACACCTTACGCCGCAGTGAAGATATCAATGAGCAATCGTATTGCATGCCCCATTATTGATTTATAGATTGATTTGTTGTAATGGATTACACACAGAATGTCCCAATTTACACTACTGAATCGGATGTTAGTTTGTCTCTGCATTAAAGTAGCTGAACAGGATGCCAGTCTATTTTTACGGAACCTTAGTTTTGCATTACTGAATGACTTAAAGTAAAGGAGTGTCTATATGACCTGACACTAAAAACAAAAGGAAGTGAGAGGTCGGCAGAGAGTGTGCATTTCGGTGAACAATGTCAGCTATATAGGAAAGAGGGTGCTGTTGAGAGAGGTGAAAGGAGAGCATCGTATAAACAATAGTCAAAGGGGATTACACACCCAAAATAAACTAGAAGAGACCACAGCCACAGCGAACAAATTGTGACGTATTTGGGACTCATCGTGCGGTCAAAGTAGAAGTACGGATTACATCACAATGTACAGGCAGTATAAGGAATGCAAAACTGAGTGTATTGTAGTTAATTGGAATAAGGATGAAATTCGACTGCTGTCTCCATTTCCCATGGATCTATTACAGTTTTCGTTAATAGAAATAATATCTAAAGGAAAAATAAGTTTCTGAAGTACTGTATTTATTTATTATGTACAAGTATCTACAGATCGATAAATATATACGATTAAAGATATCTTATATATATATTTGTCAAGTTGTCTGTATGTATGTATGTTCCAGGTGAGCGGCCGGACCGTTGGTGCCAGCGACCCGAAATTTTGCATGAGTGACCCCCTCAACCCTGCGGGTAACATGGGGGGGGGGGGTGAGGTCGGGGTCAAGGTCAAGGGGTCAGGATTGAGGTCAAGGAGGCAAAAACGGTGTGAAATGGCCGATTCGGGCAGAAGGAAGCCGGACGTTGGTGCCAGCGACCTGAAACTTTGCTTGGGTGATCCCCTCAAACCTGTGGGTAACATAGGGGGCGAGGTCAATTGGTTGGCAGATTCGAGAGTGAAACTAATTGAGCTTCCATATTCATGCTTTGTTGAGAAAAACAAGGCTGAATGCAAAGATTGGTCAGTGACGTAAGATGTACTTTAACTCCACGAAATATATAATTAAGATCGCATATGAAGAACAGGTATAAAAAATGACCTATCGTTTTGGTAGTCTCAACTGATCTAAAAATATCATTAAATCGGAACCTGTGGCAGGCATGTGGATGAAAATTAGGTAATCAAAACATAGCGTATGTCGAGCCCAACAATTAAAAGGGTAGGTAGCGAAAATTTCAGCTCTCACCGATTGATGATGGTCTAGGAGGAAACAGCGAACACAGCCAGCCGCACACAATTATTTTGCAGCATCTCGATTGTTTCACACTCCGAGGATTTTCTAGCCTCTCCAAACGTCAGTTACTAGAGTACATTTCGCTTCATAAGAAATTATGAATGCATCTACACACCAAAATGGACAACAAACGAGTCTGTTTTATAAAAACGAATATGAATACTTCATACAACAGATCCGGATTTTTCATTTGTCGTATATTACCTCTCCTGAGCCCCGGTCAACTGGTTGGTGGATTGTACTGCTACTAACGGCTTAAAGATCCCCACTTGCCAAGTCTCCCATTCTTGCAGCACATAGAAATTAAATGTGACAAATACCACCGGATCAGGAAATATCGGAAAAGATAAGCAAGTTTCTTCACACTCGCGCATCACGGATCACGTCTACAGTTACTGTACAAACCTCCACGTGCACCCAACTTTTCACACATATGGTACAAGTACCAACTGTCACCGTGACTGCCGCCCGGAATCCACTTAGACGCACGAACGAGCTGCTGCGTTTATTCGCCTGCTGCCTATCTATGTATTGCGATCCCGTTAACCTGAAACACACTGACTGGCGATAGACAGACAGAGAGGCAGGAGGGACATCTAGCATTACGAGATCACGAGGTATACTGATGGAGGAGAAGCGAAAAAGTACACCCCAAACAATTTCCAACCAATAACTTTCAGATGAAACGTGAGTTCTGTTTGCTTTAGGAGAGGAGAGTTCACTTTTAATGCCTACTGTCTAGTACACAGGTTTTAATTTTGAAAAAAAGTTTGAAAATATAAGAGAGAGAGAGAACAAGAAGCAGTAAGTCCATCGATGCATATCGAAAACATATAAAAACTACTACTATAAATAACTATTTTAAACAAAAAGCCAACACTGAACATAGATAGATAGCACTATAGTAAGAAAGTTAATTACAAAACGCGCTGTTGTGAAAATACATTCTATAGCAATGCTTATAAAGTGACACTCGAAAGCAAGTCTGTATCTCCATACTAGGCTCTCGTCATGCAGTCAGCACGAAGTTTAGGAGCAATAACTGTTGAATATGCTTCTTTGTATACAGTACAGTACTGTACATATGTGAAAACCCTGAAAGCTCCGAGACTCTTCGCTTTCTCTTTTTAATGCTCGTTGGGTATAACCGAAGCAATTAACGATGCATTATATAGAAAAAACAAGATTCAGAGCGAGATATCACTTAGTTGACTAAAAATTAGCCATAGCAAACAAAAGACTTCTGTAAAAGCTTGTAGTTTTATTGGTCTTTTGAGAATAATAAATATTTAATATTTTGTGAGCTACATCGCATTCCATTTGTTATCAATTATGTTTGTCAAACAAATATTTTTAGTTAACTTCAACTGTACTGCAAATGCTGTAAATGTCCAGGTCAACAAATATTTGGCTTGGTAAAACTTTGACCTACTGTACAGTATATGTAAAACTGATTAAAAGAGATGAGCGGACAAAAATGTGTACGTGAAATTTCTCAGTGTCAATTTGGATCATCTGAGTGCTTTTAATTAATTGCGGCTCTGGTGTTATACAAAGTATCTAGCAACTTATATTTTCAATACACCTGCAAACTCAAATTTATTAAGTTGAAATTCTACTGCATAACGTAAAAAGGTTTTTCTAATTTTCTATTAATTGTAGAAAAAAACTCAGCATTATTATTAACTTTATTTAACCACAATTCTGCTAAAAAATAACAATGATCATAATGTTGTGGTCGACAAGCGACCCACGCGACGTAAAAACATCTCAACTTTGTAAGGATCTTGATGTATGCGTTTGGGCCAACGCACCCTGCTCTAGGTCGCATCCAGGCCTGGCAGTATGGCGTCTTCTTTTCCCACATGCAGTCCGAGCTTAACGGCGAGTCAGAATTGGACCATGGTTGCATCAGAGTTGTGCTAGGATTCTGAATTGTTCTCTGGACATGCCTACCGAGTTTGATTTTGGGAACCACATTTGTAGTGGTGGTCTTGGCGGCAATTCAAGAGCCATTCTTTGGTCGCATTTCTTGAGTTGCACGCATTTGCGGTAAGGATGGTTTCCTGGTTGAATTTCGTGCCTTCATTCGCCATAGGCGATCGACCTCTACGTTCCGCAGTGGAAGGAATCCATTGATGCCCGCAGAAATTGCAACAATTATATATTATAACAAATTTTTAATATCAACCATACAAACACATTTAACTGATTATATACAGGACTAAACCAACAAACATTATTTCATCATCGAAAATTGTTTAACCGATTCACTGTGTTGCAAATAAAACTTGGCTTCAGTCAACACTATAAAATTGAAACTCACTATAATAGAAATGTACTCTTTACGACGAATGATTAATAACGACGACAACAGCAGCGCTTAAAGGCGTCATTCATTTGGAATTTCGGTTCTTGTTTAAACTGAGAGCTGCAAGCACAGCCAGCTATGCGCAGGTGCCTATTATGTCAATAGACAAACTTGATTTTGATGTGCGAAGAGGACTTCGAATATTTTTTGCAAACTGGTCAACAAGTTCGTTCAGTATGAGAAAAGTAAACGAAGTATAAGAGAGGACGTAAAAAGTCCATCAAAATCGAACAGCTTCCAATTCCGACACTGCAGGAGTCCTCCTTACTGGCAATCAGTCAGCACGTCTTGTTCTACTATATCGACAGGAAGAACACACGCGCAGAAAATGTTCCGCCACGGTGCAAAATGCGAAAAGGAAAGAACTTCATTCACAGTTTAGCCTCTGAGCGAGTGAGTGAGGTCAGGTCGTGCGCTTCTTATCTCCGGGCGTCCAACTGCCAACTGCAGTTATCTGCAAACCACAAACAGATTCCCAATTTTGACCCAAAAAACAAATGCAAGCACAGGAAGGACATTAAATAAGTTCTGACAAAATGAGAAACAATGGATGCACTTATCAGGCTGTGTTGATATACCGGTTTGATCATTTTCAGGGTTCGTTTTCCCTTATTCCAGATATTTAAAATATCCAATTTTATAACAGGTAATATTGGCATGTGGTATAATGTTCATTTTTACTGTTCACAGCGATTATAGATAGGGTTGTTATTTTATTGTCATCGAAAAATTGTGAAACAATACCGCTATTTATTGTTCATTTCATATCTAGGATACTAATATTATTCTACACACCCGGTTACGTAGGCATACATCTTTTTACCTTAAATATATTAAAATAACCATTAATTTCAAACATAATTTCCAATATATTAAATCACTGATAACAAGTACTATATTGTTTGAAGCTTACAGTACAATAACGAATAATTAAACAACAATATAAAATGCCAAAGCTGTTCGGAATTTCACAAAATTAGTCACTGAAAAATAGGCTTCGTTGCTTGCGATCTTTCGGCTTCACACAGCCTTTTCTCTTAACGTATTGATTTTATACAAAGCTCCCTGAAATTTCCTATCTTCTCCGTCTCCATGCACATCTCATCAGCAGAACTTTTCAGGGTTCCCATGTCACCCCGATATGAAATTCCCACCCTGCATTTTATAATGCATAGGGCCAACCTTTAAAATAGAAATCGATCACTATTTTTATAGATATTTTATTTTGAAATATGCAAAAAATAAATGCGTAAACACATAACTTAGGGTATATAGTTAATACCAAGATCAAAAAAGTCATTCCGGAGAACGACAAGCCTTGGATTATTGAGTTAATTGTTAACCATGCAGGTAGGATTAGACTCTTGAGATTAAAATAGAAAAATAAAATAAATTTGGAAGACTCATTCATACATAGAGTTCATCTCTTGAGAAAATTGAAATTCATATATTTCTTAGCCCACACTGTGCTAAAAATTTGACATTTTTCTGATTTTCAAAGATTTTGGAAAATACCTGAATTTTCGCTGCTCAAACCACGGTTATTAACATTTACGTAGAACTGGCGATGTACATAAGCACCTCTGTTCATTAGTATTTTATGAAGAACATTTTTCGTATCATTTTAGTTTGACCATAGAGTAGGGATACTCTGTGGGTTTGACGGAGCATTAAATTCTGCATGCTATGACAATCAAACGCAATCCTGTTGGTGGTCTCACAAAGAGTTAATTATCCATAAAATCTATGTCGCGAGGACACAATAACCAGTTTATAAGCGACACAATAGTCTTATTACACTAATAAATTAGATGCATTTGGGGTCTCAACGCGCTACCTATATAATATACACATTCGTCGGATCGTGAAAAGGAAATTATCGCATGCTTTCCCGCGAGACCCACCACACTGTTTAACTAAACGTCGAGTGCATGATGGTGTAACCCCGCGCTCCACCGGGTAGAGTGTCCGTAAACATCTCGAGATTCTTCCCCCATTTTGGCACGGAAGATGAAATATTCAAATCGGTCAGTTGTCAGTTGCCAGCTATCGCCATATACGCAGACATATACAAATAGAGAGAGGATCATAGAGACCAACCCGAGGTGTATCTGCTGTCCGTCCTATTTGGTTGATGGCAAAAGTGCAAAGGTGTCTCAAAACTATCTTACACATGTTTCTTTTCTCCAAATCACAAATTTCAGCCGATGCTGATGAAACTTGAATAAATGGATTGTGTGGCAATGACAACGCAGGCCATGACAAAAAGTCACAGAAACAAAAGAATCATTTACACACGGTGAGTTAGTTAGCAAATTAATAAAAGTAAAAATACGAAAAACATTCCATGTTGTACAAGGCCATTGGTGTAAGGCTAATGAAGTTAGACTAGAGGTAACAATGTCTTCAGAGAGCTAAAATGCCTTTAGTGTTTTATTCCTCTTAATTTTTAATGTCTTACTATATTATTTCTGTTAGATTCCCATCATTTGGACCGGAGAACACCGTGCGTTTGTTGTTGAACTGTTTATCTCTGAGGTTACATTAAAACCACCAAGATATACGATGATCAAACAAGAACGGTTGGCGAAGTGAACGGTTGCTCTACGCCGTACAATACCACCGGAACTGACTCGTCGAGTGATGGAGGCCAACATTTGGATGATATCAGTCCAAAGAAAAATTAGAAACAAACTGTCTGCCCTCACGTAAAACTTTATAAATATTTTTTGAATAACATTTACCTTTGGCCTTTTTATTAACCTATGTAATATGGGATATTGATTAAAAAAGGAGGCACGACAAAATGGTATAGTAAAAACGCATCGGGTTCAGTCATTTTATCTATTTTATAATTTTGTGAACAATTAATTAAAATAAACATTGCAAACAGGAAGTACACCGTGATAAATGTTACTAATAGGACACCATTTTTAACTTAGGAGACACATACAATTTCACGCTAGCAATAACGCAGGTACAGGAAAAATCGCAGGGAGTAACAGCACTGCTAAATGCGAAGTCAGATTATTGCGAATGACCAGCGCTACACCAACAACAGGCTCTGCAACAGGATATGGACTACGAAGGAATGGCCCGAGGACTGGACAAAGGTCGTGTTCGTCATCATACAAAAAGAAAGGTGACACTCGCGAATGCTCCAACAACCGAACAATTTCCCTGATTTCACACGCCAGAAAAATTCTCCTCTATGTCATAATCGACCGCTTAGAACATTACTTCGACCGCGAAACCCGAATGTACAAGCCGGTTTCCGGAGGGGGCACGGATGCCGAGACATGATTGCAAAGAAAGACATGAAACACAGAAGTCCATTTTATCTGCGTTTCATTGACTATTCCAAGGCATTCGACACTGCCCAACATCAGAGAATGTGGAGTGCGATGGATGAGATGGGTTTCCCCCTCACATGATTGAACTCCTGCGCTCATTGTACAGCAACCGTTCGGATGTGGAGACAGCAAGTGGTTCGAGATCGGAAAAAGGTGTGCGCCAAGGCTGTATTGCCCCCCCCCCGCACCTGTTCAATTCGTATGCGGAAAAGATAATGCGGACCGAGTTGGATAGATTTTATGGTGGTGTGATAGTTGTTGGGAAGCTCTCGTCAGTAACTTCTGCTACGCCGATGATACGACATTGGTAACAACTTCGAAACCGAAAATGCAAGAACTTGTCGATATGGTGTTAGACGCAAGCGAATAAGCTGGACTGTTCCTGAACGTTGATGGTAATAAACGATGATGTTGCGAATACTGTTGCAACAGTCGACGGAGAACCCATTGACATTGTTGACTCATTCAATTTACTCGGATCTTTCGCAACGAACAAGGGTGGTAACGCGAAAGAAGTGAAAGTCAGGCTGGCAATCACACGGAAAGCATGCGCTGACATGACTAAGCTCTGGAAATCACATGATCTCTCGAACGGCACGAAGACGTATCTCATGAACTCACTGGTCTTCAGTATTGCGCTATACGGCTCAGAAACCTGGAAACTTACTCAAGATAAAATCAGCCGTATCGACACTTCCGAACTCAGAGTCTTGTTGCAGATCGGCTGGCGAGACCGGGTCACAAACGTCGGTGTAAGGACAAAAGTAAAGAACCCCGTAAGCTTGTTGTCGAAAATTAATGCCCGAAAGCTGCGATATTTCGGCCACGACTAAAGAAGGGGGCCGAAGAATCTCGAAAAGACCGTGATGGATGGGAAGAAGGTAGATGGTCGCGGCGGAAGAGGTCGACCGAAAATGGGCTGGATAAAGTAAACGAATGACAGAGAGAGGCCACGAGACGACGCCGGCCGCCGTGATGGACTCCACACACACCCCAACAAGCTGCAGAACAATGTGTTGCCGCGGTGGTGTACGAGCTGGAGGCGTTTCAAAATGGATCGTTATTTTGCCAACAAGATGGGCCCCCATCTTACTGGTAGAAACCAGGACGAGATTTATTGGATAAGATGTTCAACGGTCGCTGGCTGGGGCGGCGAAACGAACCAATTTTGTGGTCACCACGCTCGCCAGACCTCGTAGCGTGAGATTTTGGATGTGGGTGTACCGGCAGACACTTCAAAACATCGATGATTGCAAGGTGAAATTGCACACATCTGTTTCAAATATATATTGTACATAGTCGATTTTGATCGTCATGTTGGACTGTGTTCGCAACAAGAACAATCCCACAATCGAATTTTGATTTGATTGTATTGAATAATTTGTCTTGAAACCACACACACATTTCAATCATTTAATAGAAATAATAAAATATCCAGTCAACCTTTTAATGGGTGTAAAATTATAGGACAAAGATGATCTAAAACATTTACAAAGCTTGTTGCTAATATACTCGAAACTATCAGAAACCCGTGGACGTAATCTATAGAGCAGGTGACATTCAGACAAGCATTAGATGAGTGTAACGAAGCAGAAATTGATTACCCCAGGGAGTAGTCAGCCTGCCGACAAATTTCTAGTTGACAAATAAGAAAAAAACTGAAGTATCAACAGCCTATATGCCAGCATTTCACAGAAACTGTCTTTTCCCACATGTATGACTCATTGATATAATTATTTGCAGGAAAGTGTGGTTACTAGCAATTTGTGTGTAGAAATTGATCGATGCATGCACTCCTGCCAATTGCGTGCTCGGTTCAGCAAGCCACTCCGCAATGACATTCATCGAGTATTACGAATCTACACAAGTCTTGTCATATATGTAAATTATATTACCTATGCTGCAATCCCCCGAGAACCAGTAAAATGACAAGATCTTTTATACCCGAAATAGACTGGATGGATGAATACCTTAAGAATCGATAATAATGTATCCAAAACCGACAGGGATGTTTGAAGTCATGCCGACGTCTGATTGTTTGTATGTATGTTTGTTTCGATACTCCTGCGAAACTACTGGACCTTTTTTTTATGAGAATTAACGCGCACACGCACACACACACACACACACACACACACACACACAGAGAGAGAAAGAGACGGACGCCGACGACGGGAATAAATCGTTACTTTTTATTCCATAATCTAACGCATTTTGCAGATATTCACAATTAGTTCTGCGCGTAATATTAATAGTAGTGGGAAAATTAATAGATTTAAGGAGATAATGTTTTCCTCTATCAGTGGATATAAAATTGTGTGAACATGCGCTGCGCGCGTAAATTTAACTTCATACCACGCCATATGTTAGGAAAAATGTCACGTGCAATGCAAACATTTATCAAGTTTATCGTTTCTCAATAAAATTCTTTGAATGCTATAAATTTTCCGCAACTCCTATCGTTTAGACCATACACTCCTCTTTCTATTTGGAATATGGTTGAAAAATATTCAATAGTCTTTGCAAGTGCGCAATTTGTAGTTTCTTTTTATGTGTATTTGGGTAGAAAGTCAACTGGTGCGTCTATGTCGCTGTTTATCACTCTATAAAGCGTATTTTCAGCCAGATAACTACGTGTAATGTTATTTCGTGAGTTTTTGTCAAAGACTTCAAATAAATGATCTAGACGTCGCACTGCGGGGAATTCCCGGTTGTTTCGTTTTCTCTAGGTGGTAGAAAAATTGGTTTAATATTGATTTCAATGCAAATTCACGTAATTTCAAAGAGGCAAAACAACATGAAATATAACACAGATATGAATTAAAAATTATATAAAATTTATGCCTGCAATAATACATAACTTATAGCAGTACACCTTAAATAATAAAAAAGTTTTTCCGATAACGACTTTATCTAGTTTATCTGCGCCCTCTCACCCTCTAAGCCAGAG
>JAUYWV010107064.1:0-12901 GCA_032274565.1 Nematoplana nigrocapitula
AGAGAGAGAGAGAGAGTCAACACAGAAGAGAGACAGTATGAAAGAGAGAGAGAGAGAGTCAGGACATAAAAGAGACAGTCCGAAAGAGAGAAAGTCAAGACAGAAGAGAGACAGTATGAAAGAGAGAGAGAGAGAGAGTCAGGGCAGAAGAGAGCCAGTATGAAAGAGAGAGTCAGGGCAGAAGAGAGACAGTATGAAAGAGAGAGAGTCAACACAGAAGAGAGACAGTATGAAAGAGAGAGAGAGAGAGAGAGTCAGGACATAAAAGAGACAGTACGAAAGAGAGAAAGTCAAGACAGAAGAGAGACAGTATGAAAGAGAGAGAGAGAGAGTCAGGGCAGAAGAGAGACAGTATGAAAGATAGAGAGAGAGAGTCAGGGCAGAAGAGAGACAGTATGAAAGAGAGAGAGTCAAGTCAGGACAGAAGAGAAACAGTATGGGATGAGAGAGAGAGAGTCAGGGCAGAAGAGAGACAGTATGAAAGAGAGAGAGAGTCAGGGCAGGAGAGACAGTATCAAAGAGAGAGAGAGTCAGGGCAGAAGAGAGACAATATGAAAGAGAGAGAGAGATAGTCAAGGCAGAAGAGAGACAGTATAAAAGAGAGATAGACGGGATAGAAGAGAGTCAGAAGCAGTGAAGCAAGAGAGCAGATAAAAGAGAGAGTTAGGAGTGGAGAGCAAGGAAAGTGAGAGATAAGAGAAAAGATAGTCAGGACAGGAAAGTGACAGTAGAGAGAGAGAGAGAGAGTCAGGAGAGTGGGGAGAGGAACGTGAGATAGGAGAGAAAGAGAGTCTCGACAGGAAAGAGAGAGAAAAGATAGCTATGAGAGTCAGGAGAGTAGTTAGGAAGAAAGAGTGAAACGGTGTTTTTGGTATCGTACAGATAGGTAGCAATCAGACTATCTGATGGATTGTCTGCGTAACTGAGAACTTTTTTTTAATTTGAATTGATTTGTCAAGAAAACTTGTAACAGAAGTACTAAGTCTTGCCCAGGTTATAAATGTTAAAGTTGCACAGTCATAAAAATCGACTAGTTATACATTTATTATATTCTGGTAGAGTGTTTCAACGAAAATTAGGAAATCATAGTCAAACGGGTTGACGTATTTATAACCATTTAGAAAAATTACCAATTCTATGGACGGCAACGCCAATTACGAAAATAAGTATGGAATACGACAGAGAAAGAGAGAGACATAAAGAGGGAAAGAGATAGAGGACACTAATACAATATATACTCACTTCAACTTTTTTGTTTCAGGTTCGTTCGCCAGTGCCAACTCCGCTTTTCTTTTTCGTTCGTTCTCCTCCTTGGCGAATTCGGCCTTGAGCGTGGCGTGTCTCTGAAAGCACAGAAAAGACTTCAACGCTAAACTACCGTGTAAATTAATTACAAAAGCATCCAAGGACAATATATGGTACACGTACCGCCCATGTTTCTCGAGTGAGTTTGATGGAAGTCAGCCATCCAACTATAATAGAAAACAAACAAATAACTGATAACACAAAAATAGAAAGAACCAACTGACAATATAATTTTAAAGATAATGCAAGCTGAAATGTTTTATTTTTTCTATATGTTTGCCAACGATTGTGCATGGCACAGCCACAAAAGAACGTGCAAAGCTTTCATGTTGTTATGAGAGATAAAAGAAGATATCCTTCTGAAGTGCCTGTCTATCTGGTCTCGACTTCGCTCATGGGAGCGGGACGCGAAATTTCACTACGGCGATATCGGGTTATCAATTTTCCAAATAAGTCACTGCTATATCGATTTAAAATCCCATTTTTATTACTTTAAAAATCAATAATTGTCAAAAGCAAATCACGTCGTTCTTTCTAGAGATATCTATGCAAAAAGCCTTGCTAAAATATTTACGAATTTAAATCTCCCCCGATCAATATTACTGGTTCACTGATCTTACCCATGAGATCTTGGACGTGGTGGGTGAAGCGGTCCATCTCGAGGTTCACATCGGACTTCTCAAAGGACAAATATCGGTGATCCACGTCGGCAGAAAGACTGTTCAAATCCCCGAAATAGATGTCTTGCAACCAGCGCACGTTCACACAGGCAATCCCCCAGCGTTGTGCCCGTTCGTATTTCTTGCCTTCGGGTCTGGAAAAAGAACAAGCACACCATTGCAACGTACTGGAGCAAGGTGGTGGATGTGGTGGTGGGATTTCATTACGACGCAGTATGGGAGGCCACGGCAGGCCACGAAAAAAGGACGCAGCGAACATATGGAGATGGGCAATAAAGAAAGGGATGAGGGGAGTCAGTGAATGAAGGAAGATAAATATTCGTAGATGGTGAGAGGATAGGATGAGTTGTGGGTATCATGGTCAGTAGGGGGTTTGCCACCAAAGGGAAGAGTCGTTCCTTCACAGACAAGTAACCCTGAAACATTGGAGATTGTCATAGGAGAAAAACGAAATGAGGGGCGCCATGAGAGAGATAAAGGGAGAGAGAGAGAAAGGGAGGAGAGAAAGAGAGATAGAGAAAGGGAGAAAGAGAGAGGGAGAGAGTCTGGGAATTCCATGAGTGAGAAGAGTGAAATGAAAGCCTCAGGGTGAGTGAAGCGCAAAAAGTGAAGGTTCCAGGGAATGCAGCAAGCACCCTGCATATCGAAGCAAGATACTACCGCCATGAGAAGACGGCAAATAAGTATAAGGGATCTCGAGGAGGAATAATGAGGAAAAGGGCTCCGGGAGTGAGATGAGGGAATTGAAAGCTGACGGAAGAAAGCGAAATCAGAGAAATAAGAGTGCTTCAGGTGAGAGATACAGCGTGACGAATGACGAGAATCTTAAATGGGAACAGGGATTCCTGAGCATCTGCGAAAAAATATGGATTCGAGAAGTGGCCTCATTGCTTGTAAAAAGAGAGGCTTGTCGATGCTCTAGATGTGCGGAAAAGCAGGTGGAAGAGAGTTGAAGTAGATCTTGTAAGCTTGAAGAAGGTGTGTGTGTGTGTGGGGGGGTATTTATAGTGACACAATGTGACACCAAGAAACACCGTAATGCATTGCAATCAAGTCGCAACAAAACTTACTTTTTGCAAACAAGAATAGTGTTGGTACCATCCAAATAGTCGGTAAATTTAGCCCCGATTTGTCTGATCATCTGTTCAACTTTGAATCGTTCCTGACCAATGAAACCGGTAATCCCAATTACCTGGAAACACAAGGATAATAAAAAGATGTTTTACAAAATGACAGCTTAAAACGTAAATACCCGGTAAACATCAACCTATCTACCATATACTATTTATCTAAAATAGAAATGTTTCCGAATCAATTTTCAACATTTATATTACCCGTTTGAGAGAAAAAAATTTAAAAAAATTGTTGTCTAATTCAAAATAGATAATTAATTCACGGCGGGTCTCGAACTCGCAATCTTCTACTTAAGAGGCAGACGTCCCAAATTCCTGAGAAAATCAACTTCGAACGTAAGCGTGATGAACATATAGTTACTGATAGCTCCTCTTTTAGAGATGCGAGGACGCATAAGAGTCTTTGGCAAAATCCTGTTCGCCAAAAGAAAGCAATACATTTGACAAAGTCTCTGATATGCCCCACACAAACACATGGCATTACAAACACCACTCGACTCACCATAGTTCTGAGAAAGGAGAAGGTCAGCTTCTTGGAGAATGGCGATGGTAGGTGAAGAATTTCATAGGGAGGCTCTAATCGACATTTGAAGAGCACATCGTTGAGCCAATAGACGGTGGCCACTCGTTTCTTTTCCTTCACAACCTAAAATAGAAATAATAGACAAGGTGCTACTCAACAGAAAACTGCTAATCCACACTACATGAATACAGATTAAATTTTTGGCTTGTTAAACCGAAAACGGGGGCGCAGTGAGACGCACCAAACCGGTGTTCCAATGGCCTTCCTTCCAGCGTTCTCTCAGATACCAGGCGATCAACCCGGTTGAACTGCCTGTAAAACTGACGACAACTCGCCCCATTTCTTTGCTACAGTGATGATGGCTGAGGAGATTAAATAACTGGTAAAATAGACGCAATACAAAACAAAAATGAGATATGTCTGAATCTGAAGAAAAATTAAATCGAAATTTCTGCTTCCAAAAAAGCAAACAAGTGCCATCGACCGCATTGCAACTGTTACTATTACAAATATGACCAAGGCAATGTAACGAGGATTAAAATTTTTGGAGTCACCTTCACCTCACAAGACCTGAAATAGGATTCCCATTTCAACGAACGAAACCATGAAGAACTTTAATGGTCACACTCCGCATCTTGACAGGATTAACATCTGAACCAGTATAGTTCTTCTTCAAAATCCTGTCCGCCCCCTGCACAGACTGACCCCACAATGGCTGCCCTGAACGAACCACTAGAATATAGAATTCTCAAGAATCGCAGGACGCCAGAGACAGTTTCGATTCCCTTACTTAGTTTTCAGATTTTTTGTCTTGTTTTTCTCCAGTTTCACTGTATACTCCATCAGTTAGATTCATAGTTTATGACACTCCCTGTAAATTTAGTAGCGTTTACGTAGAGTGTTTTGTCCTTTTATTTCAACTGATTCCCATTCACCGAATAAACATTTTTCTTTCTTTCTTCTTATAAAAAGCGAAATCAGGAATGAACAGTCAGTAAGAAGATATCTAGGTGAGAAATTTAATTCGAAGAACCAACATTGGGGCCTGGATAAAAAATGATTTTGTTGGAATTTCTCATTTAAAAAATTGATATAAAACGTTTTCAATTGAACATACTAACCGATATACACGAAATTTCATCCTTAATATACAGCATATACACGTCGTTGTAGAAAAAAATCGACAATACATAAATGTCTCATAGATTTTAACAGTGGATCCATCATACCCCGTCAGACTTTTCAAGTGTACTGTTTAGTTGTAATGCTTTCATTCATCTGTCATTTTGGTTTGAATTATGTACAGCCAATTTGTCTTTCTCCCAAGCAAATTGCTGATGAGTAGGCGAAACAAGTGGCGATTGAATTGAAAACACTGCTGTTACGACTTTTGCGCTACTATTCTCTGCAAATTTCTCTCTCTATAAGAACAACTCCCAATCTTCAGCAGTTGGAGAACTATACAGATATGCGGTCAATTATAAACCTGAAGATTCAATAGTATTGCAATTTTGAAATTTGAAAATAGACTGCCTGAAATTGCATACACTACATAGACGACGGAGATTCTCTTCTCAACTTCAGCAAAGCAAGAAAACATTTGGTACGCTAGAAGAAGCGAAGTGCTCCGTTAGTTCTATATGTCGGCAGAAAGCAGCAACAGCAGTGCAAGCAACACGCCCGAAGAGGAGATGATGAATTGCAGCAACGCGGCCCTCAATCCCCAGGACCAGAGGGCGTCGGGCGACACCGGCGACCTTGACGACTGTTCCGACGACAGCAAATCCTCCGCCGCCTCCTCCGACCGCGGGGCCGCTGCTGGTGGCAATCCGGGTCACCATGACAACGAAGAGCACAGCGAGTTCACCTGCAACGCCAGTCCCTCGACAACTCTGATGAGTGGGGCAACCGATGATATGGAGGAAGAGGACGACGTGGCGGGCACCTCGGAAAACAACGCCTCCTCTTCCACACTGATTCAGGTCAATGACGAATGTTGCGATGAGAACGGGGAGAATAGAACCAATCTCATCGTCAACTATCTGCCGCCCCAGATGTCACAGGAGGAAGTCAGGGCCCTGTTCGCCAGTATCAGCGAGGTGGAGACGTGCAAACTGGTGCGCGATCGTACCAGCGGGGACAGTCTGGGCTACGCCTTCGTCAAATACGCCACATCACTGGACGCTGACAAAGCCATCAACTCGCTCAACGGTCTCCGACTCCAGAACAAGACCATCAAGGTATCGCTGGCCCGGCCCAGTTCGGAATCGATTAAGGGCGCTAATTTGTACATCTGCGGTCTGCCCAAAAAGATGAGCCAGGCGGAGTTGGAGCGTCTCTTCTCCCAATGCGGTAAGATCATAACCGCTCGAATTCTCTACGACAACAAAACGGGCCTGAGTCGCGGGGTCGCCTTTATCCGTTTCGATCAGCGCAGCGAAGCCGAGCTGGCTATCCGGATGCTCAATAATTTCCAAGCCGATGGAGCCACCAGCGAGCCGATCACGGTGAAGTTTGCCAACTCCCAAGGCTCTTCGCGACAGGACAGTAGCCTCAGCCTGGCTCTGCTCAAACAAGCAGTTCATCTTCAGGTAAGTTACCCTCCCCTTAGGACTGGTGGGGCTTTGGGGGAAATCAAATTCCAGGATTTTGTAGGATCCGTTCTATCCTATTTCTTAAAACACATTATTTTAGATTTTGGAAGTGCTCTATGACAAATGTCCATACCATTTTAAAAAATACAGCAAAAATACAAAAATTCCATAACTATCTCAAGTTTCCCATATCTCTGCAAAACATCCGTTGCTTTTTTAGGTTTTCCGTAGTTTCCATAGCTGTAGGAAACCCTGATAAATAAATAATTCGAGAATTCGCAGACTTTATCAGGACTTCTTAAAACATTCAGTAAAATGTTAAGGTTTTATAGGACTTCTTTAAACATTTTCTACAATTCTAAGGCTTTTTCGGGACTTCTTAACAATTTTCTAAAGTTCCAGGGCTTTTTCAAGACTTCCTAAAAAATCTCTAAACTTCTAGGGCCTTTCTAGGACTTCTTCAAAATTCTCTAAAATTTGAAGGCTTTTCCAGGACTAATTAAAAAATTCACGAAAATGCTAGAGTTGCTTCAGGTTTTCTTAAAAAAATTCTACAATTCTAAGGTTTTTCCAGGACTGCTTAAAAACTTCTACAGCTTCTGCAGGAGTTCAAAATTATCTAAAATTCTAGGGCTTTTCCATGATTTCTTCAAATTCAATACATTTTTAGGACTACTGTACTTGAAAGAATTCTCTAAAATACCAGGGCTTTTCCAGAAAGCCGCATCAACCCTTACACCCCCGCCCCTCTGCTATGTTCGTTCTCAGCCACCCACCATTTTTTTGCTCTAATGCTTAGGCGGCCGCAGCTGCCACCAACTCAGGCCGTTCCTCCATGCTCAGCCCCATCCAACAGCTGGCTTCCATGTCCAGACTTGCCAAATCCTACCCGATGGGCGGGACAAACGGCCTCGATTTCTTCCCCAGTCTGGCTGCCGCAGCCGCTAGTCCGCTCCTCTCGCCCACCCTGGCGGCCAGTTCGGGAGCCCTGACAGCCACCGGCTGGTGCATCTTCGTCTACAACCTGGCTCCGGAAACCGAGGAGGCGACCCTGTGGCAGCTATTCGGCCCGTTCGGTGCCGTCCAGAGTGTGCGCGTGGTACGCGACCCCACGACGAACAAGTGCAAGGGGTTCGGCTTTGTGACCATGAGCAACTATGAGGAGGCTCTCCTCTCCATCCAATCACTAAACGGCTTCAATCTGGGCGGGAGAGTACTGCAGGTCTCTTTCAAATCAACTCCCAATCCAAAGAACAAGACCGCCCCCAATTCTTCCTCCCCTCCACCCATCTCACTGGCCACTGGGATGCCTCTCTCCACTTCCCCAGTCACGGAATAAGAATGAGGATAAAACACTTTTCTATCTAGATCCCAGTCCTGGTTTTCCCCTCCCCCATCCGTTCGTTCTCCGACTCTACGTTAAGGATCGCTTCTATGCAGGTGACCGATACAACAAGGCTTTCAGTTTAACTATCTTCCACCCCTCTTAGTTTCACTCGCCTTCTTTGGGTCCACAGATGAAAAAGCACCCGGCGAAAACTCTACATTAATTCTGGCCCCCAATCAAATCTAGTATTAACGTTTTTCTTCTCTCCACCGCTATATTAGGTTCTTATGTTGTGTGCTCAGTAGGGCACTTTCACTCTCTTGGGTGCTCCTGATTTGTCAATTATTCAGTATTGTTCAATTGGTTTCCTAGTAAGTATTGACAAAGACGGAAAAAACACGTCAGTCTCATCATCCCTTCTCCATCCAGTCCGTTTGCCCCCTCTCTCCTCCTCGCCCCTTTCCCGTGAAACAACCTTCTTGCCTATACTTCCCATTCCCCTCTCTCTCGCTCTCTCAAACACACACACAGACAGACACACACTCACTCCATACAGTGGGAGCTTCAGTTATTGTGCACTTTTGCGCACTCGAATATGTTAGTGTATCAGTGAACAAGTTTATTTCATTGGTTGAACATGATTGTATATATTTTATATCTTCACCTAATAATTGTACTTTAACAAAATGAATTTCTCCCAGTTCATTTTCATAACATATGTTCTTTAAGTAAATAAACACATTTTTGTAATAAAACAGGAGTGGTTTTATCACTCCGCATATGTCAGGAAAGATAATAGTTCCACGTAATGTGATAACACGGAGGGCTTCCCAAAATTAATTGTCTGGCTGTCTGTATGTATGTGTTTGCTATCTCCTCCTAGGCTATCAATCGGAGTGAGGTGAAATGTGATTTTTAATTTTCATTCGTATGGGTGCCACTGGTTCCGTTTTAGGTCTTTTTGAGACTACCAAAACTATACAGCATTGTTATATCTGTTCTTTGTATGCTATCTTAATAAAATTTGGTGGAGATAAAGATCACCTTACGTCGCAGTGAAATCACCACTGACCACAATCATATTGCATTTCCCATTATTGATTTATTGATCGATTTGTTGTAACACATTAACGGAAAATCTCCAAATTTACAAAACTGCATCGAACAAAATTTGGCACATTTGCAAATAACTTAATCATAAAACAGACTGCAGAATACCAGAACAATCGATCATTCAAAACAAGAAAAAGTCAACCATTTTAAAATTATTATTATTTAATTTGTTGAATGATGAATTTACAGTCACGGGCTGCCAAGAGAATGAGAATGCATCGAAACGAAGAAACGACACAACACACTGCTCGCCTTAAAAGCAACTACGCGTCAACATCACGCGAACGAAACTGTGAAACACTCGCACAGCGCATTGCCCGCCATCAAACAAACCATGCACGAAGTATTTAGCAAGTGATATTTCTTGGGTTACATTATTCCGAGCTAGCGGACGCGTTTAATATCCAAAGATGGGAAGCGACTCCGCGGTCGTTAATTTCTAAGGATTGTAAAGTTTGTTTTGAAGAAATTGGGTAATTGCATTTTATGCTGTTAAAACAAGGACCGGTAAGTTCTAGCAACCGGAAACGTTTCAGGACAGAAGGGTTGTCAAAAAAAACCTTGGCCACTCGTAGTCCAGATCTTATCATCTATCCTCTTGCGACAATACTTTACGGCTTACGGGGCCCACCGAAGCCCAAAATTATTGACCCGAAAACAAGGAACGTAGAAGAATTAAAAGACCAAATTCGCAATGAATTTGATCAATTGCCTAGAGCTTTGCTGCAGTCCATCAACAGGAGAATGTTTATGATGGACAGTAAGTAGAACAATTTGACAATTACAGTAATGTTTAGATGATGTGTATTTAATAAATATTATATTTTGGAATCGTAATGTGTTCTATGTAACATGTTAAGTATTCGATATTATCGACTGCCTAATTCAAATCGACTTCGAACAAAACGGTGACATACATATAGACAGACCCTTTTATAGACATAAATATTCACATTTGTTTGACTGGACAGTAATACAACAAAATACGACGGAAGTAAGCTATAGTTGCGTTATGAGAAACCTTAGTGGAGTTCTTCCGAGATTTATGCTAGACTGATCTTATCAGCAGTTCATACCCGGCTTCCCACACGTCCCAGAGGGGGAAGATCCGTTCCTGACGGTTCGGGGCTTTAATGCGAATAAGACAGGCAGCAGTTTGGGTTGATGGGGATTCGAGGATTATTTCTACTTAACTTCTGTAGGGCTGAGCCCAATATAACAAACTGATTTTGACTATCTTTCCGATTTCCAAACTGTCTTATTAGGAAGACCCATTTTTATGTCGTCTTTTTTACCATCTCATCTCTTTTATTTTTCTGCAAAATTGACAAGATTATAGTGTGAAAACTTAATACATGTAGTCTTTTACTAATTATTACAGAGCTTCCCATTTATCTTATACACTATCCGAATATACTTTAGAGAAGTTAAAAGCATTACAAAACTAATAAAGTCCAGGATACTGCGTGGAGAAATAACCTAGAGGATACATATACGGTATGTGTGCGTGTAGAAAAAGGTACCAAGCACTGCCTCCACTGTCAGGCGTGCAGACTACGCAGTTGGGCGCTCAGGTTCCAACGCGGATAGGTCCGGTCCACATCCCGCGCCATCCGGATCAACTGATCTTTGGAGGGCGCCTCAATACTCACGACAGTGTTGGGAAACCCGCGCTGCATGTTCTTCGCCTGCAGAAGGTCAATACGGCAGTCGTGTCGCGCGAGAATCCGCGCCAGCCTGCGGTCCCGTGCCGGAGTGTCCAAACAGTCAGCTATCCCCTCCAGATCGGGCACAAAGAAGCGCTGACACACTGGCGTTTTACCACCGCCGCTGGTCGTCATGCTGGCGTCCGACGAACTGGCGCGGCCACGCCGAGCGCCGCCCTCCGTCCACGACTTGGAGCCGCTCCGCCAACGACCCGCACTACCGCCGCTGCTCCCGCTGCTCGGAGTGTGTGTCCGGGTGTTCGAAGTGGTATTGGGCGTACTGCTAGTGGTGGCCGTACTGCCGACGAAACAGGGCGGCGTACTGGAGGAGGACACAGAAGTGGACGCCACCGCTGCCGCTGTGTGACGACACCGACTGCCCCCCTCCGAACGACTGGTGAAGCTGGTGATGTCTGAGTCCGTGTCGGACGAGTTGGACAAACTGTGCACCACCGGCGCGCGTCTGATACCCGGTTTCGGCTTCGGTTGGGCGCGGCTGGCCGAACCCGATTTGAACTGGCTATTGCGGACAGACAGACTGGGCAGCAGGTCGAAACCGGACACCCTGGAGATCTGGGTGAACGAAGTCGTCTCGCTCCGGTCGTTGTTGATCGCTGTCGGATTCAATCTGAGCTTCAGGGGAAGTCGACTCGGTGTGCTTGACTGGCCTCCTCTACTGTCGCTGCGGATCGAAGGAATTCGGCTGTTGATCGAAGTGGACGCCAGGGAGGAGAGGATGGAGATGTCCGCTTCGTTTTCCAATTCCGAGGTGGACAATACGGAAAGTAGAAAACCTTTTTTGGAGGAACTATCCGCCACATTTACCAAAGGAGCTTTGTCGCCCGAATTCGGGACAGCATCGGTCGAACTCTCATCCCCCCAATGCAGAGAAGCCGAGCCGCCAAAGTTGTCCCACTGACAACCGAAAGCAGTTTTCTCCGACGACGATGTCAGAAGTGTTTGTGGCAGATCGCATTTGGAAGTGTGCGATGATGTTGATGATCTGGCATTTTCTCCTTGTGCCAGTACACATTCCGGCATACCCGATGATGTCTCATTCTCCCGTGGACAACAACTACGCATTTCCGAGGGTGTCGAGAGTGAAATCACCGATAGACTGCTATATTTCGAGTTGGCCTCCCGTGACCTGTCCGTGGAGGATTCCAACCCGACTTGGACGCCCAATTCCACACAATCGCCAGCTTGCTGCGGTACACAGACTGCCGGGGTTTGGCAGGACACTGAGGAGGACGACTTGAGATCGGAACCGGAACAGGGGGTAATCAACTGGAACACTTCCTCGTTTACCGACGACCACGAGGATGTCTTGGCACTGGTAACCACCGAGGAACACTGTTGACCGGCGACGTCAACGGAGAACCAACTCCTATGCTCATTAACAGCACCAGCAGAACCAACTACGCCGGTGCAGTTGAACTGATTATTCGTCGGCAGTGCCCCGACAATGGCGGCCGAGTCGTCGACCACACTGCTGATATCGCTGATTGAACTCGCCGACAGGGAGCCTTCGCTCAACTCTTCGGCGGCCAAAACGCGGCCGCCCTTAGCTGGCTGCTTCGTCTCCTGGGGCACAACCGACGACCCCTGCGAATCGGGACACTCCGACGAGGTGGTATCACCCATGCCCTCCTGCCAGAAGAGCACCGGATGCGGTGGATAGCGCTTGTAGAAGATCTCCAACCGACGTCGTCGCAGTTCCTCGCAACCGGGATCTTCCACACTCTGCTTCCCCTGGGCCAATGCGTTCATCATGTGGACCGAGCAACAGCCCGGGAAGTGATCCGAACGTCGCCAGTACCGTTTCCGTGCGGTCCCCACACCTTTGTTCACCAGCAGTAGCGCACCGCCTCCACCTGCGCCAGACTGCACTAGTCCATCCACGCTGTTCGCATTGAACATCATCTTGTCGTCCTGGTCCCAGTCCTCTGGTTGCACCACAACGCTGTCGTCATCGGAGGCGGCCTCCTCCTCATCCGCCGTGCCGATGCACTTGCTTTCGTAGAGTTTCACCGCTTTTTTACGGAAATGCGGCATTGTGTGGCACGCGCTAGCTGATTTCTCACAGGAGAATTTACCGTCGATATTCAGGGAGAGACGATCCACTGTCAAACTACAGCCCCAGCTAGGATTGGCCGATAGCTAAATTCAAATCTATTGATTAATTGTATTTGTACAAGATCTTGTTTGCTAAGGTCAATAACCTACCGCATTCTAACAAAACCAGAAGCATAACTTCAAGCTATATTAGAGTAACATTCAAATGTCTGATTAGCAAAACTTTCTTAAATGGTCAGGACGTAAGAAGTTCTATGGAATGCGATGTCTTGGAGAACTTCCCAAAATTAATTGTCTGTCTGTTACGTATCTCCTCCTAGACCATCAATCGGAGAGAGCTGGAATTTTGGGTACCCACCCTTTGAATGGCGGTGCAGGCCATGCACTATGCGTGTTTGGTTTTCATACGAATAGGTTGCCACAGGTTCCGTTTAAAGGGTCCGT